>CM061557.1:12022433-12120572 GCA_030864225.1 Capsicum baccatum var. pendulum
TTCTGTCCCTTTTCAATTTATGTGACACTAAATAATTTTGATAGTCAATCAAATATTTTATGTTGACATATCATTTTGTTTTCTTATTTTTCTAATACATAAATAACTATAATAAAGAGTGATATAGTGTAATTATCGTTCGAAAGATGAAAATTTAATTCAAAACATTAAGAGTTAATTTCATATTTTATGTCTATTTTATTTTTCATTAAATATTATTTATCTTCTTAATACCTAGATGACCCATAATAATTAATTAAGAGAGATTTTTATATATTTATTACTATAAAAATTAATATAATTTATTATATTCAATAGTAATCATCGATAATTCACCGGAATAGTATATTAATTAAATATGGGATGCTATATTTACATATGCAAAATATGATATTATAAAACATTATTGGATAGTGCATTTTATTTATCTTTCACAAATAATAAAATTTTACTATATATTTTTCTTTATTTTTTTTTAACTTGATACATATTGGACCAACACAAATTCTAAGAAAAAATTCATTAATATTTATTTATTAAATTAAATTTATTAATTTTGTACTTTAACAAATTTAAGTAAGTTTAAATATTAATATTTTTATATAAGAAAAAATAATTTTAAAATTTAATTTACTAAAATAAATAAATAAATAAAAAGATTATTTTTATATAAATGTCAATTCAAATAATAAAATTGATTTACTTTAAATATTTACTTGAAATTAATTAAGATAATTTTTTATTTAGTCATGATTTATGTTGCACTGATAAAATTTTGAGAGTTGAATAAAACTTTTATCTATTTTTAAAAAAGTATTTTAACTTGTTAATTATTGTGATTTATAATAATTTTTTATGTAATTATTAAATAATATATTTACTCCTTGTGTCTTAATTTATGTGGTTTCGATACAATTTTTAAAGTCAACTAAATTTTTATATATCTTTTAAGATATTTTAAGTTATTAATTATTATAATTTGCAGTACTTTTTCTTTTATTTCAATTTATATGCATTGCTAAAATAATGAGAGTCAATAAATTTTTTTATATGTCTTTTAAATATTTTAAGTTATTAATTATTGTGATTTGTGGTAACAAAATAAGTTTTGAACATGATAGCCAATTAAATAAATAAATAAGATAAAAAATTACTTCTAATATTGTAGTTATAGTTAATTAATATAAATTAATAGAAATATATTAAATATTTAAATCATTATGATGAAACAATGGATTTATTATAGTATTGGAGCATGTAAGTAATTAAGTGGGGAGTAAAGGAGTTTTTTGGTAAGAGTCAATAAAATTTTTATGTCTTTTAAATATTTTAAGTTATTAATTATTGTGATTTTGTGGTAACAAATTAGTTTTGAATATAATAGACAATTAAATAAATAAAAAAAAATACTTCAATATATAATTATAGTTAATTAATATAAATTAATAAAATATATTAACTATTTAAATCATTATGATAAAACAATAAAAATTTGATCATATATTGAGGCATGATATATAATTAAGTGGAAGTAATTGAGTTTTTTGGTAATTGCAAGAGGTGGTCGAAACCACCTCTTCTATATAGATAGAAGAAGAAAAGATATAGGATATCTTTAAGTTTTTTATATGTGAGGTTTGTGACATGTATATGAAATAAATAGAGTTCAAAAATAAATGTTAATTATGCATGAAAAAAAAGAAACCCAAACAAAGCCGACCAATAAACTCCTACTTGTTAGGAACAATATAATATTATTTTTGTCACATAAACTAACTATAAATTCGTCCAAACAAAATATTATATTCACTTCTTCACAATACTAGAATAAATAACTACTATAATACTATAGTATATAGAAATGTGACAATTGATACTACTATTTTGTCTTTTAGTGCCTATTTAGTTATTATTATTATTATTATTATTATTATTATTATGATTCATTTTTTTTATTATTCATTTTTATACTATTATACTACTACTATTATTATTTTTTATTTTATTTTATTTTTTACTATTACTATTATTATTATTTTTTTCCCTACTAATATATAAGTAAAAGTTTGATAATACTACTATTTTGTCTTTTAGTAGTACCAAATCTTTACTTTATTAGTAGTAGAATATTACTTCACTACTATTATTTCTATTTCTATTCTATTCTATGTAGTAGTAATTATATTACTTTTTACTTTATTTTTATTACTCTATAGAAGAGTGAGGTTGGAGGGACGACCAAGGATAAAATTGTCTTTTTATAAATAATCTAAAATATTTGTTTCTATTATATATTCTTAAAAGTGATCATAAATTCAAAATAACAAAATATCCAAACATATACCAAAAAGTCAAGTATTTAAGGTGGGCCCATAATTTTTCAAAAAATATGTTTTGTATGTTAATAATTATCTATTTGATGAGATATCTAAATTTCAATTCTTTTTTAGGATTTGAAATTTTCAATTTTATTTTATTACAATTGAAATATTTAGAAAAAATGTAACTATGTTATCGTATAACTTAGAAAACTTTCATAAAAGAATATGAAATTTATTCTAAAAAAAAATGTATAAAAATATTTATATGATTTAAGATCAAGTTTGTGCGCAAATTAGATTAATTTGATTTTTTGAACCGATTCGAATCAATTTAGATAATACTATTTAGATAATTAAAAATTTGATTTGATTTACAAATGCAATTCTAAAATATTACTGTACATATATTTGGATATACTTGAATGTGTTTACAATCCGAACAAACTTGACAAAGTGAAATATATATTACGTGATGATAATAATTTTTCCATTATCAATTATACATCCTATGTCTCAGTTCAAATAATATATATTTTTAAAATTAGTTCTAAAAAAGGATTGACATTTTTATTTTTTAGTATTCTATAACATTATTAATATTTTAGTCATGTTGAATTTCATTTATTTGTCAAAAAGTCCACAAAGGGATACTCTTTTATTTAAGGTTTATTTATTTTAAAGATAATTTGAAACATTGCGAAGTTTTTTCATATATCTTAAATTCGATGTCAAATCAAAATGTTATAAATTGAAATAAATGAATATGTAGTTTATAAGAGTGAGTGGAAGGACGACCAAGGGCAAAATTATCATTTCATAAATACTCTAGAATATTTATTTCTATTATATAGTCTTAAAAGTTGGTCATAAATTTCAAAATGACAAAATAACCAAACATATACCCAAAATGCCAAGTATTTAAGATGGGCCCCATATTTTTTCAAGCACAATTTTTCAAAAAATATGTTTTGTATATTAATAAGTAATCTATTTTGATGAGATATTATCTAAATTTCAATTCTTTTCTAGGATTTGAAATTTTTAATTTTGTTTTATTACAATAGAAATATTTAGAAAAAAATGTAACTATGTTATCGTATACTTAGAAAATTTTCATAAAAGAATATGAAATTTAGTTCTAAACAAAAACGTATAAAATATTTACATGATTTAAGATCAAGTTTGTGCGCAAATTAGATAAATTTGATTTTTTGAACCGATTCAATTAATTTAGATAATATTACTTAGATGATTAAAATTTTGATTTGGTTTACAAATTCAATTCTAAAATATTAAGGTACATATATTTTGATATACTTGAATATGTTTACAATTCGAACAAACTTAAAAAGTGAAATATATATTACGTGATGATAATAATCTTTCATTATCAATTATACATCCTATGTCTCAGTTCAAATAATATATATTTTTTAAATCAGTTCTAAAAAAGAATTGACATTTTTTATTTTTAGTATTCTATAACATTATTAATATTTTAGTCATGTTGAATTTCATTTATTTGTCAAAAAGTTCACAAAGGGATACACTTTTATTTAAGGTTTATTTATTTTAAAGATAATTTGAAACATTGCAAAGTTTCTTCATGTATCTTAAATTCGATGTCGAATCAAAATGTTATAAATTGAAATAAAGGAAGACATAGTTTATAAGAGGATGTGCAAATACTCAGATCTGTTCCATAAAAGATAAAAATGTGAAATTAAGTTTAGCCACACATTTAATTGCATCAAGTAACTATACTACATTATAGTAAGATAATAAAAAAATACTCATAAATATTGAATAAGTGTTTATCTATCAAACATGATAACCGATTCCTCCATAATTTTCAAAACTTCACATGATACATATCATTACAAAGATTTGCACTACATATAATTTATTAAACATAATTATTTACTCAGCATCTATTAAAAATTATTTTTAAAACTTATTTAAAATGTAATATTAACTATCTCATGTTAAATTACTACAATATATATCATGATAACTTTTATTAATTCTTTTGATTCTCTTTATTTGGGGTAGTAATTTCCTCACCGGGAAGATAACTCACTTAAAAAGTAATTTCACACTTACTATATTAAATTGGACTCCTATTTTAAATGTATATAAGACATGACATAAAGACAATCCTTTAATATTATGATTCATGGAAATGTTCTTCTAGTAGATCCTTATTTTTGTTTATTAAACACCCAAAAAATGAATATAAAAATATTTAGGATCAATTTATGTATGAATTAATATCCTTTATTGCTTTGTATGATTCTTTATAAAATGTTAATAAATAGATATTTATAATTTTAATCTATTTCTTGTATAATTTTTAAATAAAATAGAAAAGAAAAACATCACAATTAGTTGTTTAATCTAAAAGAATGTGCTTGAGATGATGTTAAATAGGTATTAGAATATATGACATTTTAATGTTAATTATGAAACCTTAAATAAGTTATAAATATTATTTAATTTATAAAAAATAAGAAGTTATATTTTATTATATATTGTGATTTCTACTTATATTTTCTATTGTGTTTTATTTAAAAATATTAATGATCATTTTTTTTTGAAAAAACTAATTAAATAGCTATAAGTATATTTAAAATTTAATATTGGGTCCGTAAATGGGCCCTTCAGTAGCTAGTTGTGTAAGTAAAACCAAAATGGTTGCTTGTATTTATGCATGTCAAGTTAATTATTGTTGTTTGCAAAAGCCAGTTATGCCCAAATTTAAAGACTTTAAAGCTTCTATCTCATCAACTTTGAAGGTAAGCATTTTAAATATATATATATGATTCACACTTAATTTTGATTGTATAATATTCATAAAGTATAATTAGTTCTAAGATAAGATGAATAATTCGATTCGATATACTGACTGTCAACATAAAACAATTGTCAATTAATTGGTGTGCATATATATGTGTATATATATAGTCCGTAGTAATGGGACTACAATAACTTTTTTTTTACTAAATTACTATTTCGAATGACGGTGAATTACACATATTGCTTTTTTGATCTAGAGAATAAAGCTTAATTAGGAGCAATCTCTTTTACATAGGGTTGTGTATCGATCGGTTCAATATAATTTGAAGTTTATAGGTTCGACTTATCAATTATCGATTTGTAGACATGTTAAACTATTATTGAACCATTAAGATATTGGTTATAAATCGTTGTTGGTTCGGTTATCAGTTTAACCATTAATGTTTCACACAGAAAAAAATCATTAAAAATTACTTAGAAATAAGGTGACAAACCAAATGAGCCATTCACGTGGATTGACAGATTGAATCTTGCTCAAAAGCAAACACTGACACCTTGTAGAATAATCGAGAGCTTACGACCGTCAAAAGTAAAAGTATGAAACTAAAACCTAAGTCAAGGACTTTATATACCTAATAACCTTGATATAAAGAACAATAAAAAATATGATGATCTATTGCATAATTACCTTTGGTCTAATATTAATTTTGAATTTTAAGCTAATTAAAACTTGCTTCATTTTTTTTAACTGTGATGGAACAACCGTTTTTGACAAATTTGGAACATTTTCCCTTGATAATGGATATTCCAAAAACTATGAAGGAAACTTCTTCCAAAATTATTGAACACTTTTGTAGATTTTACCTTTGAATTTTTGGACCAACCTTTGCTCCCATCTCAGGTATATAAATAAATATATATTTGTCCATTATCACTTTTTTTTTTAATTTTACAAATATTTCAGAACATAGGTATTTATTTTTGTAACTTTTTTGGAATTCTTTTTCATCTACAAATAATTAATTCATATAATTCACAGAGTAACTTTGCACCTGGTGAAGAGATTGGAGAAGCTGTCATAGTGACTCAAATTGAAGGGAAAATTTCAGATGATTTCCCTGAGAGTGTTTACATAAGAAATGGTAGAAAAAAATGTCGATTTTATTTTATAAACTATCAGGTCATCTGAAAGATAACTGCAAGAAAGTTTGCATTCATAATTAATAAGTGAAACTAGCTAGTTAGATACCTAAAAAATAAGTTATGTTGAATTATACTGATAAAGTAAACTTATTTTGCAATAGGTTCAACTTCAAAATGTATTAGAAATCTAAAGATTGACCTCATCGATCAAAAATTTAAATTCTGAATCCGCCTCTGACGTGCAGGATCAAACCCCCTCTTTGGAGGATTAAAATCAAGCAAGTCAATATTTGGAAAATCAAGTCATCTATGGATTGAAGGTGAAGGAATGCTTCATGCTTTGTACTTCACAAAAGAAAGAGGAAAAGGAAGAAAATGGAATGTGTTGTACAAAAACAAATATGTAGAAACAAAGACATTCAACATGGAAAAGATAGAAAGAAACCAGATTTTCTTCCTAATATGGAAGGGGGTGCTCTTGCTGTTTTGATGGCTACCTTTCTAAATCTGGTATGTCATGATCAACTATATATTTTTGAAAAGTTCAAACAACATACGTCTGAATACTATAAATGTATCCTTATCGTTCTACGACATGTCTAATCACCTTAACGTGTAATCACTTAGACCAACCAAGAACATGATAAACTTTGTGATATCGTCAAACCCATTGATCTGATTGTGCTCTGAAGTGGTAAAGTTACCCGAAGGGGTTTCGGTAAGTTTCCTCGTTCATCTGACTTAATTCTTGGACAAGCTCATGAGTTATCTACTATGAATTTTAACAGTTAAAAATGATTCATGATTTGGTTGAACTTCTAGGCTATGAGTTTGTTTTGAATTTCTGATGAAATGTTATTGGTGATCTTTGTGTCTTTGTTGTTTTTCATGGTTTACGGTTGATTCTGGTAGGTGCTAAAAAGGACGAAAATATCAACCAGCTCACTAATGATTTGCAAGAATGGATGAAGGAACTTGGCGTTATGAAGGGGATACTATGAAAAGTGTTTCGGGAAAGGGATTTCATGTGGGAGGAAGTTAAGAGGTACAGTGAGATGAACATGCTATTGAATTATGAGATCAACATGTTGAAAAAGAAGGTAGATACCCTCGAAAAAGACATTCTTATGAAAGAGGGTCAAATCACAATCTTAAAAGACTGGATAGGCAAACCTTTAGACCTTCTTACAAGTCCTGATTCTCTGTTAGAGTGATGGATGCTAAATGGCCAAACTACAATTTATATTTTGTTCATTGATATTTAGTTTGTCCATTTAGCATCCATCACTCCAACAAAGAATCAGGACTCGTAAGAAGGTCGAAAGGTTTGCCTATTGAGTCTTTCAAGATTGTGATTTGACCCTCTTTCATAAGAAATTCTTCATCGAGTGTATCTACGACGTTGTAATAAGTCTATAAATAGGCTAGTATTAGGTCTTTATTTCTTTAGTTGTTTATTGATATTGAAAGTTGTAACACTTGAACCAAATTCTCTCTAGTGTGAGGAGTGTACCACCTTATTGTAGGGCTTGGAAAAGCCACCAAATATGAAATGAGGGTGATGCTAGGGTGGAATCGCTAGTATTGCCAAACATTGTTAGAAACCTTGGCACTTGAGTGGTTCACACCCTCTTGTGTCATTTTAAGAGTGTTGGTGTTGCCTATTACAAGTATTAAGGGTCTTAGTGTGTGACATACACTTAGGTTCTTGGTTCTTGTGAGAGTTGATGTCTCACTTCCTATCCTTACACTTCTTGTAATCGTGTTTGTGTTCTTTTCTAGTAAAGCTGTGTATTGTTGTTATATTGTTTTTGTTGTCTTATCATCTCTTGTTCTTATTGTTGTTGGCTGTTTTTGGTGTAAAGTACACCTTGTATCATCTCGTTCTTGTAGTATTATTGTTGGCAGAGACTTGTTCCCCTTTTGGTCCTCGATTTGTCTTGTGTTTTGTATATTGTTTCCGTATTGTGGGTTAATTCCATTATCATTTGGTATCAGAGCTAAGGCCGGTTGTGTTCCTACACTACCAATCTTGGCTCTGTAAGTCGAAAAATCAAAAAAATAAATGTTGAAAAACTGAAAATTCCAAAAAGAAGCAAATCTGTCCATTCTTGTTGTCTTGGCCAAAATTATGTCTTGTTGTTGTTTTGGAATAAGAGTTGTGTCTAGATTTTGGTGTGTTTTTTGTTTGTCTTAGTAGTTTCTTGTGTTAATTTCTTGTTCACTAACACTTGTTGAGTCAAAGTCCAAGATTTGAGCTCTTGACAAGATTGTTGTTGAAGGTTGTGGCCGACTAGAGTTGTTGAAGTTCTTATTGTTCTTGGAAGTGTGATGTGTTGTTGGTTCAAGGTTTGAATGTGTACTGTGGATATTGTGCTATGGTTTTAATCTTGAAAAGGTGTTATTGTTGTTTGGTAGGTCCAACTTGAACCTTAGGACTCTAAGATTCAAAAGTGTGTTCTTGGTGTTCTTCACCATCTTCATGTTTTGTTGAAGAAAAAGTCTTCAGAGTTGTTTGTTTGATCTAAGTGAGTGAAGAAAGAGAGTGTGGTCTTGTTAGTCTTGAAACTTATTCCAAGACTCTTACAAGAAATGAAAGGGACCAAAAGACTTTCAAAAAGTCTTGTTACCAAAAGGGAGAAAGGGCACTTTCCAAGACTAACAAAAGAAGAAAGAGCCAAAAAGCTTTCAAAAAGGTGTTTTGCCAAAAGGGTACAAGGAAAGTCAAAGACCTTTTGAATTTGAAAAGGCTCCAAATCTTCTTGTTTTCCACCCAAAACCAAAAATCTTCTCTTCCAAAGTAAATTGACAAATCCAAATTGAAGACAAGAAAAAAAAATTCAAATTTCCACAATATTCCACAATTATTCAAAGGCTGCCAGATCACTATCCGCAACCAATCAAAGGCTTCCACATTACCTCTTTGTACAACTAACTTATTTTCTATTTTGTAGGTAACGTCTTAGCCATAATGGAAGCCATTTTATCCCACCTTGATGCTATTTCCCGAGACATGGCTATGGCGAATGCGGGCCTTGAAAAAGTTAGATCGGATATGTCTACTATACTTGAGATGATGGAACAAGTGCAGAGCCGAAGGAAATCTCGTGTTTCTACTCCTGAAACCTAACCTCAAACGATCAATCCTCCAAGACCACCACCAAGTGACATAGACATAAGCCAAGCCACCAAATGTCCTCCAACCCGAGACCTAATTAGGTCACTTCCCTCTCAATTTGATCAAGTCCAACAAGAGGGACTTGGAATCCAATTTCCTCCCATCCAATCTCTACAACCGAAGTTTCACATTACCATGAGGGATATAGAGTATACAATGATGCTTATATGATGAGAGGGAAGTTGAGGGGAAGACATAGGGAACCACAAGGAACCTGCCACCAAGAAAGGAGTTGGGATGTGCTTTGGATGAGATTGTAGACAAGGCTCAAGATGGAGAGAAAGCCGAGGTTCAAAATGAATATATTGGTCGAGCCTTTTGTTATTGAGCCCTCGCCTTCCTCGTGTGTTTTGTGGACTATTTTGTGCCATCTTCATGTTTTGTGGACTGTTTTGAGCGATTTCCTTAAAGTGGCCAATTGCATAAAGTGAAGCCGTGAATTTATGGGCAAATTCCTCTTAAGATTGAGAGGATGATACAAGAATAATCACGGATATGGGCTTATGAGAGTACGCGTTGGACCCGAGACTTGGTGTGTGCAATTGAAGAGACAAAGAGTACTTAATTAAGCACCAAAAACCGTCCATACACTACACTTGGACTACACTCCATAGACGTCTTTTGTCTTCCCTTCATTAAAGGCTTTTTTGGACATTTCACTTATGTTGTAATAAGTCTATAAATAGGCTAGTATTAGGTCTTTATTTCTTTAGTTGTTTATTTATATTGAAAATTATAACACTTGAACCAAACTCTCTCTAGTGTGAGGAATGTACCACCTTAGTTTAGGGCTTGGAAAATCCACCAAATCTAAAATGAGGGTGATGCTAGGGTGGAATCGCTAGTATTGCCAAACATTGTTAGAAACCTTGGCGCTTGAGTAGGTCACGCCCTCTTGTGTCAGTGTAAGAGTGTTGATGTTGCCTATTACAAGTATTAAGGGTCTTAGTGTGTGACATACACTTAGGTTCTTAGTTATTGTGAGAGTTGATGTCTCACTTCCTATCCTTACACTTCTTGTAATCGTGTTTGTGACCTTCTTCTAGTAAAGACGTGTATTGTTATTACCTTGTTGTTGTTGTCTTATCATCTCGTGTTCATCTTGTTGTTGGCTGTTTTTGGTGTAAAGTACACCTTGTATCATCTCGTTCTTATGGTATTATTGTTGGCTGAGACTTGTTCCTCTTTTGGTCCTCTGTTTGTCTTGTGTTTTGTTTCCATGTTGTGGGTTGATTCCGTTATCAGTTCATCATGTTCTTGGTTGGTCCAAGTGATTACACATTAAGGCGATCAGACAAGTCACAGAAGACTACCACATGCCAGCAACTCATGTATACAAGTTCATAAAGAAAATCGTAAACTTCAGATGGAACAAAGATGAACCTAAAATCAAACAGAAGTAGAAAGCTAATGCAGAGAGAGTAATATGTGAACAGGCTATCATCTATTAAGACGAGGTATCCAAAGCTGAAAAATAAAAACTATTCCGTTGTAACGAGATCTTAGCATTGCCTGCTTACCTGAAGCTTGAGATATTTCAACTTGGGTGTGTCATAAGAAAGAGCGTTTAACTCATTTTGCAGTTCATATTTGAGAATGTCGTTACCTCTAACTGTTGCGGCTAGATCAGCCTGAAGTTGCTTTATGTCCATCTCTTCAGAATAGAGCTTCTCCCTTAGCATAGTTGTCAGCAAAGTCTCCGATTTAATCTCTTTAACCTTTTCCTGATAGTTTTCCCGGACATAATCTCTATTGTCTTGAGCTACTCGATATTCCGCTTGTAACTGAGTTAGCTGTTGCCTTAGATTTTGATTCTCCTCTGACACTTGCTCTATTCTCTTAGACAAATCTTCAAGGTATTTCTCCGAAAATGACATCTTGATTCTATTATATATTTTCTTCTCATTAAATGAAGAGATTTTCCTTTGTAGAGAGACATTCTTCTCTGCAAGCTCCGTCGCCCTTTCACGGAGTCTATGTTGTTCAATTTGGTATTTCTCAAGTTTTAGAGACCAATCGCTGGATCTTCTATCCAACTCCTTTTCCAGTATTGATTGAAACTCATTCTTTTCTGTCTCCTATCTTCGTGTCCGTGAATCTAGTTCTGCCTGTAATATGCTGGCTTCTTCTTTAGCAGAAACCCATTCAACAACTTGATTCCGTGGCATGCTTGAAACTTCAGAAGCTATTTGTACCTTCTCCTTTGTCAATATTCTAATAGTTCGAATCAACACCGGAGCGCTAAGGTTTCTGCCGTGAAAAAACATTTGTCATTACTTTGGACAAGCAAATGCAAATTAAAACATCAGTTTAAGTGTGAAAAAGAAAGCTACAGCAAAATGATATGCATACCGGCTTAAATCATGACCAGATTTCTTAGGATGAACTTTCTTACTGTGACCATGGGGAGATTTTCTCAGATCTGTGAAATTCTTTTTTCCTGACCCACTGTCATAGAAGGATCCAGATGATAATGAAATACTAATCCAAGAAGAAACTTCCTTGGACTTTAATGGTGGTGAAGGGGTCTTGTTTGCATCATTAGTTGATGATCAAAAAAAGAAGAAGTTGTTCTTCATCATCTCTATGTATGGAGACTGTACATGAATCAAACTAGTGTCCATGAGATTTCAAAGGACAAAGCGAAACACTCATAAACAACCACTTACAAATCATCATCCATTCATGAAAATATTGCAAGCTAACCAAATACTTATGAGACAAAGCAAAACATCTCTCTTTCTACATGCTTCTTCTTCAACAACAACATATGTAACCCCTACCTTGGCAAGTAGAAAATTTGTTTTCCATAAATCCTCGGCAAGGAAAGCAAAAATACGAGGATATTTATGAAGACATAAGCAGTAACAACAGTAGCAAGTAAGAAAACAGAAGTATACGATACAACAAGTAGAAAAGAAAAATATATACTGATACTACTACCAGAAGAGACATGACGCGAAACTATTTACTACTAGCCTTCTACTAAAAATTAATAAAATACCCCACAAACAAATAGCACAAGAACAATTCAAAGAACTTATCAAATCCTTCTGATAAAACAAATAATCATGGTATAATAAAAAAAGAAGAGAAATTACCGAATCAAATATTTGAAAGAGTAAGAGCCGGCAAAAGGTTGTCAGAATCTGTAGGATTCTTGTCATTTTTTCTTAAAATATAAAAACAGCAAAAGACTAGAATGGAGAGAACTTTTTTTTCTGTGTCTTTCATTCATCATCGTACAATGCATATATACAACTAACAAGGATCTGAAAATTACTAGTAAATATTTACAAGGATCTGTATATGGCAAGTGAATATTTACAAGGATCCAGAAATATGGCACATGAATATTTACAAAGAACAAAGAAATTTGGGATGCACTATTTGGACCTTTCTTGTACTTGTATTTGGGCTAAACAAAGAAGTGAGTCCAATTCGTACACTGTCATGATAAGTGAAAATATGCACACTTTATGCATTATATATAATCATATTTTAAGTAATTCTTACTATTTTACAATAAATATAATTAATAATGATAAATTTGAGGAAATAAAATTGGACCCCTACTCAAAAGGGTAAATAATTTCCCCCAAAAAGAAAAGCCAGATACAAATTAATATAAGTGTTGTAACTTTTCTTTTTAACCAAAAGAGTCAAATCCAATGTTACTCTACACCTCTCTTAAGCAAAAAAAAAAAGATAGATAACAACAGAACACAGGTTACAACAAAACAATATGATTAAGAATTGAATCTCTATATAAAAAATCATAAAGTCTGACTAAATATTCATATACCACATAAAATAACAACAGAATAGAAACTACAACAAACAATACAATAATCGAAATATCATAACAATATTAAACCTCACCTTTACACAAATTCCTTAAAGCTCGATCGAACTTTTATCTATCACCTATACTGAGAAGAAAAAATAACATATATCAATTGAACAATACGATAATCAAGATATCTGAATAATACAATTAAATTTAATATTTACACAGAAATTCCTTAAAGTACGACCTAACATTTATCACATGTATTAAGCAAAAAAAATAAAAAATGACAAATAACAAATAACAGCAGAATAAATCGGCATCACAATAACAATATTTATTTTAGGGTCCATAATACACTCAACTCTAAATAAAGAATAAATATGATAAAAAATTTAATTATTTTTACCAATAAATATCATATACATTAAATCAAACCACTATAAACACAAATATAAAAAAATCAAAGAAAGTCTTTTGACAATGACAAAAATAATGTGGGATTAATTACCAAGAAAACAATACACCTATAATGAACCAATAATTGGTAGAAAGAATTCCAAAAAAAAAAAAAGAAATAATTCGGTTATATGTATTTTGGTGGACGAAGTGTTGTCCTTATAATGAATATATGTGTGAATTCAAAAGCTAACCTAGATCAATTACAAAATAAAAACTATCTCTTGCCATATATTTTAGAACTCCTAATTTAGAAAAAAAAATTACCATATATTTTAGGAGACAATATTATAAATAAATTAAATAATAATATAAAAAGGTGAAAAGATTATTTTGTATATTGTTCAGTGTTTTAATGAAGGGCAAAAAGTTCAAATCACATTTTTAAGGGTCTTCACACTTTTAATATATTACAAATTATAGATATAGATATAGATATAAATATAGATATAGATATAGATGTAGATTATAGATATAGATATAGATTATATATATATATATATATATATATATATATATATATATATATATATATATATATATATATATATATATATATATATATATATATAAAGGAGGTTTAGAGTATGCTGATGTGGCATACTTCTAAAGCTTGTTGACACCCATATATTCCACACAAGCGCCTCTTTATGGCATGACACATGCAACATGTATGTATTTTTGCTGAATATTCTTTGAAGTCATTCTCTCTATTTCTTCCTCTAGGTGTAACTATTTCAAGATTTTGTACTTAATACTGTATTTTACTTGTTTTTCAATTAAGTTGTGAGAAGGAAATGTCTATAGACTGATGAAGGGAGGGGTGTTAATTATTCGTTTAATAAGCATATTATAATCTATAATATATTAAAAGTGTGAAGGGCCTTACAAATGTTGTTTGAACTTTTTGTGCTTCATTAAAAGTCTTTGATTTAGACAAAATAGTCTTTTCACTATTTTTCTAATATTTAAGAGTTGAAAATTAATTAAATATATTTATGATAAAGTATTTACATATTAAAAAGCATGTTTTTATTTCGGTAGGAAACGTACAATCTAATTTCCTTTTATTGATTTTTTGATGGACTCCTAATTATATGGGAACTCAAACTCCTATATATGGAAACTTTTCTTCTTTTAGCTCTTGTTTATGTTTTTTTCCCTTTTTTCTTTGTATAAAATCCTAAAATATAATTTATGTGACTTCAAAATGTAAAGAAAGTCAAATTCCTAGATACATGATGAGCTTTCATACTATCTTTTCTACACGTTTTTTATCATTATTTTATTTTTATCCTCAAATTTTCAATTGAAATCTTCAACTATCATAATTAAAGTGGAAAAATAATTAACTGATTTGAAAACTAATATTAGATGACTATTTTTATGAGAATAACTATTTTTTTGATGATTAATATTTTTTTATTAGAATTCTAAATCAACTAAATTTAATTTTAGATAAAATTAACAAAAATTTATAAATAAATATTAAAATGTTAGAATAAAAACAATTAAGAAGTACCAAATTTTTGAAAGTTTTAAGTACATAATAAGAATGTAATCAATGATTTTGTAAATATTTGACTTTAAAAAAAAAATTATCGTACCACAGTGCATGGTTCAAATTGATTTGTTTCTCTTAGCCCCTGACAACAAGAGAAAGAGGTACTACATGAAAAACGCAAACAACCACTTTAAATTTGTGGCAAAATATATATGTGCTTACACTAAAATATATGTTTATGTTTACATTATTATACTAAAGTGTGAAGGAGTTTTAAAAAGTAATTTAAATTTTTTGTAATTTATTAAAAATCTCCACAATTGAAAAAATAATTTAATTTTAAATAATCAAACGTTACACGTGCGAGGCAGTTAAACTAGTAAATTTAAAGGATGTATATATGGAAGTATTGAGATGGTAAAAGAATATAAAAAAAAAAAAGAGGAAGAAGATGTTAATTGGCATAAAATTTGGAGTAAAATGTGGATTTTAATTTACTGATTTTAGGCAAAAATTAGGACAAAGAAATTAAAAAAATATTGGCAAAATATCAAGTAAAAAATTAGAGGTGAATATTTGCATAGATTTGTCAATCATTGCAAATAATGAAGAGAATTATATTCTAACTTACAAAATATATTAAATGTCTATTAAATAAAATATGAGGAAGTGCAATTTTTTTAAAAATCTCTTATGCGTTAGAATGGGTATATCTTATGTATAAAAATGAAGATCTCTTATAAAAAGTCTGTAAAACTAAATAAAAAATAAAAAATTATAACATACAAAATTAGTTTTCCTCAATAATATAACCATGTACGAAAGTATATATTATCTATATGTATATATTGCGAAAAAAGGGATAATAAACAAGTAATTTCACCTATAATTAATATATATTTAATAATAATAATATATATATTACTCTTATATATAAATGAAGAGTTTTGGTACTACTATTTTGTCTTTTAGTGCCTACTTGCTATTATTATTATTATTATTATTATTATTATTATTATTATTATTATTATTATTCATTTTTTTACTATTACTATTACTACTACTATTATTATTATCACTTTTTTTTACTATTACTATTACTACTATTATTGTTTTTCTTTCTACTAATATAAATAATATTTAAGTAAAAGTTTGGTAATAGTACTAATTTTTCTTTTAGTAGTACCAAACCTTTACTTTATTAGTAGTAGCACATTACTATTATTTCTATTTCTATTCTATTCTATTTATTATTATTATATTATTTTTTACTTAATATATAAGTGAAGTTGTGGTGACTATTAAGGGTATTTAGGTAATTTTAGTCACCCCAACCTTCACTTCTATATAGTAGTAAATAAAATGATTACACATGCATATGATTTTTCTTATATTTATTAGTTTTGTCCTCATTTTTATGGTGCAATAAAATAGTTACATATGCATATTGTTTTTTCTTATATTTATTAGTTTAATTTTGTCCTCATGTATTATTTTAATAATATTTTTATTTAGATCTTTGTAATTGCATTATACATGGTAGTATTTTTTTTTATAAATATCTTTTTGATCCTTATTAAATGACTACTAAGGGTTTTTCGATATATATAAGTGAAGGTTAGGGTGACTACCAAGGATATTTTGGTAATTTTAATCACTCCAACCTTCACTTATATATAGTAGTAAATAAAATGGTTACATATGCACATGATTTTTTTTATATTTATTAATTTTGTCCTCATTTTTATGCTGCAATAATATGATTACACATGTAAATTATTTTTTTCTTATATTTATTAGTTTTGCCCTCATGTATTATTTTAATAATATTCTTATTTAGACCTTTGTAATTGAATTATACGTGGCAGTATTTTTTTATAAATATCTTTTTTGTTCCTTATTAAATGACTATCAAGGATATTTCGATAATTTTAGGAAGCAATAAAGTGGTTACACGTGCATATTATTTTTTCCTTATATTTATTAGTTTTGTCCTCATTTTTATAGTACAATAATATGGTTACACATGCATATTAATTTTTCTTATATTTATTAGTTTTTCCTTATTTATTATTTTAATAATATTTTTATTTAAACCTTTGTAATTGAATTATACATGATAGTAATTTTTTTATAAATATTTTTTTCTTATTAAATGACTATCAAGGGTATTTTGGTAATTTTACGATGCAATAAAATGGTTACACATGCATATTTCTTTTTCCTTATATTTGTTAGTTTTGTCCTCATTTTTATAGTGCAATAAAATGGTTACACATGCATATTGTTTTTTCCTTATATTTATTAGTTTTGTCCTCATGTATTATTTTAGTAATATTTTTATTTAGACCATTGTAATTGAATTATACATGGTAGTAATTTATTACAAAATATCTTTTTGTTCCTTATTAAGTGACTATCAAGGGTATTTCGATAATTTTATGACGCAATAAATATTTCAGAATCGATGTATGTGTCTCCATAACTTATATATTTGAAATTTTCAAATGAGATGTGCATCATGTATTTTTTTAGGAATGTCCAAACGAATGAACTGTCGCCAACTATAGTTGCAACAATCTAGCTAGATTTTTATCCACTTATATAATCACTTTTGTATTGATTGGACTAGTCTAGCAAGCTCAATTTTATTCCACACTGAATGTATATATTATGTTAACATCGGTTCATTGTACTGCATTTCTTTTCTTTTACTCCTATACTAAACAATTACAATAAGTAGGAAATAATCTTTTGCAAAGTTGGATCTCTTTTGCACATTGTTGTTGTCAAAATGCCCGTGCAACAGGTATATATCTAGTGTGTATATATATATATATAAAGTTGAAAAAAAGTGGTTAATTATCTCATGATCTCTTAAACATGTAAGCTATTTTGAGACATTTTTAGCTAACATATTAACTATTTTGAAACGGAGAAAGTTAAATGTTGCTAAGAATTTTCTCATAATCATTAAGTTTTAAGAGTTGCACGCCAAATTTTGGCAGTTCCAGTAAGTATATTTAAAGGCAAAGGTATTCCATCGTGCTTAAATTATAGTCTGCCTCTGATTAACTAGGTGTATAAAACTAGTGTAATTTTTTTAATTCCTTATATTTTATCCAATCAATGTGAGAGATAGAACAGGAGAGTTATTTAAAGGGATCGATTATCTCCTTTTTCGTGTTAGATATAATGCAATTTAGGTAAAAAGTTTCAATTTTAATAATATATGGTTTCCTTATGGTTGGAATTAATTAAATTGAGATCTCATTATTAATTAGTAAGATCATCTTAAAAATTAAAAAAGGGATAGAGATTACGTGATTGTGTATGCATGCAATTAAGGTAATTAATAAGAAAAACTGACAAATTCCTTTCTTTAAAGATTTGAATGAATTAAATTTGAGATCTCTTTATTAGTTAACCATATATTTTAATTTTGGACTCAAAATTTGAGGTCTCTATATTAAGTATGAGTATTATTATTATTAGTATCTATAAAAAATCTATACATTTTAGTCTATTATATAATAGGTATAGCATTTATTTTACCTGTTTCTTTACCATATAGATGAATCAAAGACAAATAAGTTCTTAGTTATGCCTTCGTGTGTTGTTCCCCTTCGTGTATGTTGATTTGACTGCTCACATCTTTAGCCAAGAATAACTAAACCTGCAGCATTTTCAAGAAAAAATGACAAGAATCCTATAGATTCTGACAACCTTTTGCCAGCTCTTACTCTTTCAACTCTTTGATTCGGTAATCTGTCTTTTTTTATTATTATTATTTACCGTGATTATTTGTTTTATCAGAAGGATTTGATAAGTTCTTTGAATTGTTCTTGTGCTATTTTTTGTGGGGTATTTTATTAATTTTCAGTAGAAGGCTAGTAGTAAATAGTTTTGCGTCATGTCTCTTCTGGTAGTAGTATCAGTATATATTTTTCTTTTCTACTTGTTGTATCGTATACCTCTGTTTTCTTACTTGCTACAGTTGTTACTGCTTATGTCTTCATAAATATCCTCGTGTTTTTGCTTCCCTTGCCGAGGATTTAAGGGAAACAAATTTTCTACTTGCCAAGGTAGGGGTTACGTATGTTGTTGTTGAAGAAGAAGCATGTAGAAAGAGAGATGTTTTGCTTTGTCTCATAAGTATTTGGTTAGCTTGCAATATTTTCATGAATGGATAATGATTTGTGAGTGGCTGTTTATGAGTGTTTTGCTTTGTCCTTTGAAATCTCATGGACACTAGTTTGATTCATGTATAGTCTCCATACATAGAGATGATGAAGAACAACTTCTTTTTTTGATCATCAACTAATGATGCAAACAAGACCCCTTCACCACCATTAAAGTCCAAGGAATTTTCTTCTTGGAGGAGTGTTTCATTGTCATCTGGATCCTTCTATGATAGTGGGTCAGGAAAAAAGAATTTCACAGATCTGAGCAAATCTCCCCATGGTCACAGTAAGAAAGTTCATCCTAAGAAATCTGGTCATGATTCAAGCCGGTATGCATATCATTTTGCTGTAGCTTCCTTTTTCACACTTAAACTGATGTTTTAATTTGCATTTGCTTGTCCAAAGTAATGACAAATGTTTCTTCACGACAGAGACCTTAGTGTTCCACTGCTGATTCGAACTATTAGAAGATTGACAAAGGAGAAGGTACAAATGGCTTCTGAAGTTTCAAGCTTGCTAAGGAATCAAGTTGCTGAAAGGGCTTCTACTAAGGAAGAAGCCAGCATATTACAGGCAGAACTAGATTCACGGACACGAAGATTGGAGACAAAAAAAAATAAGCTACAATCAGTACTGGAAAAGAAGTTGGATAGAAGATCCAACGATTGGTCTCTAAAACTTGAGAAATACCAAATTGAACAACATAGACTCCGTGAAAGGGCGAGGGAGCTTGCAGAGCAGAATGTCTCTCTACAAAGGGAAGTCTCTTCATTTAATGAGAAGGAAGTAGATAATAGAATCAAGATGTCATTTTCAGAGAAACACCTTGAAGATTTGTCTAAGAGAATATAGCAAGTGTCAGAGGAAAATCAAAATCTAAGGCAGCAACTCACTCAGTTACAAGCGGAATATCGAGTAGCTCAAGACAATAGAGATTATGTCCGAGAAAACTACCAGGAAAAGGTTAAATAGCTTAAATCGGAGACTTTGCTGACAATTGTGCTAAGGGAGAAGCTCTATTCCGAGGAGATGGACATAAAGCAACTTCTGGCTGATCTAGCCGCAACAGTTAGAGGTAACGACATTCTCAAATGTGAAGTTCAAAATGCGTTGGACGCTCTTTCTTATGCCAAACCCAAGTTGAAATATCTCAAGCTTCAGGTAAGCAGACAATGTTAAGATCTCGTTGCAATAGAATAGTTTTTATTTTTTAACTTTGGATACCTCGTCTTCATATATGATAGCCTGTCTGCATGTTACTCTCTCTGCATTAGCTTTCTACTTCTGTTTGATTTTAGGTTCATCTTTGTTCCACCTGAAGTTCACGGTTTTCTTTATGAACTTTTATACATGAGTTGCTGGCATGTGGTAGTCTTCTGTGACATGTCTGATCGCCTTAATGTGTAATCACTTGGACCAACCAAGAACATGATAAGCTTTGTGATATCCTCAAACCCATTGATCTTATTGTGCTCTGATGTGGTAAAGTTACCCGAAGGGGTTTCTATAAGTTTGCTCGTTCATCTGACTTAATTTTTGGACAATCTCACGAGTTGTCTACTGTGAATTTTAATAGTTAAAAAGGATTCATGATTTGGTTAAACTTCTAGGCTATGAGTTTGTTTTGAATTTCTGATGAAATGTTATTGGTGATCTTTGTGTCTTTGTTGTTTTTCATGGTTTACGGTTGATTCTGGCAGGTGCTAAAAAAGGACAAAAATATCAACCAGCTCACTAATGATTTGCAAGAATGCATGAAGGAACTTGGCGTCGTGAAGGGGATACTACCAAAAGTATTTCAAGTGAGGGATTTTATATGAGAGGAAGTTAAGAGCTATAGTGAGATGAACATGCTGTTGAATTATGAGATCAACATGTTGAAAAAGAAGGTAGATACCCTCGACGAAGACATTCTTATGAAAGAGGGTCAAATCACAATCTTGAAAGACTGGATAGGCAAACCTTTCGACCTTCTTGCAAGTCCTGTTGGAGTGATGGATGCTAAATGGCCAAACTACAATTCATATTTTGTTCATTGACTATAGTGTTCATACTTCTCGTATACTTACTGGTTTTACTCTTATTCTTTCCCCCTTTGATACTTGTTATAGAAAGTTTGCTTCTTTCTTTTGCAACCATTTTGAATCTCCAATTGTAAACATTTCTTTTACTTTCTGGTGATCAAGACAATTAACTTCTTTTGCTTCAAGACAATCTACAACAGATATGGAATGGACATACCCGCTAACTCATACAGAACGATTCCAGAACTTAGCACCGAAGTAAGGTAGAAAATTTTAGGCAGTAGAGCAAGTAAATATTATTTCTAAAATAAACATCAATTAGCCCCATGGTAGAAAAACCACACCTACTTCATCCTATACTAAGTTACTAAGTCCTACAACGACAGGTGAAACGATGAAGATAGAAGACCATAATTCCTGTTGTACTATTTCCAAGAAAAAACATCCGTATACAAGAAAGTTGGAAAACTAAGCACATGACTTCTCTACAATGTACGCTATACTCTCTTTATTTTGGGATGTGGAAAATATTTGACCTTATTAACTAGATTCGTCTATGTTGATTCCAAAAAGAAAAAGTTCTAGGCCTTTTGAGATTGCTTTATTCCATATAGTATTGGTCTCTCATACCTTGGTACACCTACAATCATCATGTTGCTGGTCCAGCGCATGTGCTACTAGCACCAAAAATCAAAATTAATATCTTAAACATTATGTATACTCCAAATCGTCATACAAAATGGAGCCACCGGAGCTTTCATGTCTAATGAATTTTTCATTTTTCATAAAATGGAAAAAGTACCTAAACAACCAATCTCGATTAAGTACTACAACTTTAATGAATCTTATAAGATGGAGAAAGTAAACTATACACAATCAATCTCCACTGGAATTAGTGTATCTCAAGTTCTCTGATGCATTGGTTAACCTCTCAATGCCTCCTGAAAGTCATATTGGTTATCCAAAGAGAACAAACAAAAAGTATAGAATTTTTTATCTTAGTAATATCCACCTACCATTGGAATCAAGAAAGCTACCAGTATCTGTTGCTAAAAAGAGAGTCCTGGAGTAGCTCTCTAATATATCTGAACATGATCAAAACGGATATAAATTACGCCTGATTAGCATCATACCAGCTCATTTTAATACCTAAAACTTTAAAAGCAGAAAAGCACAGAATCCAGAGATGCCATGAAATTACAGAGAAACTAGGAATAGGAAGACACGTACCAGAACTATTAGTGAAATCAGCAGTCAAGTCTGAGAAACCAAAATTTTGAAGCATTTCCCTAAGAAATCCAAATGAAGTAGTGTCAGCATCCAGAAAAGGTTCATTAAGAGGTTTCCTGTTAGACTCCACACTACTAAATGACGAAACAGATGCATCACCCATTGCAGAATGTGACTCCAAGTAACTGCCATGAGGACCAAAGGCAAATGGAGAATTTCCACCATAGACAGGTTCTTTCTTAATAATCCTCCCATCTATTGTTTGTCTCAACCCCATGTTAGAGGGCTAGACCAAAAACATATTAGGAGGAACATCAATTTTTCTGCTTTGAGAAGGAATATCAACTGTTGTTTGTATGCAAGAGAGAACAGGTGAGATGTTGTTACTGAATGCATTGGGTCTATCAACACGTACAGGTTCATGCATTATGCTATTAGGTTTTGCAGCAGTTCCAACATTTTCAGCAGCACCACAAGTTGAATTTTGATGCACTGCAGTAAGGAAATAAAACTTAAAACATTAACTTGAGACAACAACACAAGCTTCTCAAATGCAGGTTCTAGCAAGAACAAAGATAACAAGCAAATAGAAGGCAATGAAGATAAGGATAAGTCTAGACGAGCTTAGGGACAGGCTCCAAACTGAACACAGTGCTCTTCATTCTTGTTGCAGATAAGATCAGACAACTTATTATTTTGACGTTAAGAGTTTCTTGTAGAGGGTGATGAATCCATTTTGCAACTTTGGAGGCCTTGTAAAGAACAGAGAGGCTCATTTTTGTAAAGAAAATACTGACCACATAGTATATATACTATCATTTTCAAAAGAATATGGTGCTTGCTGGTTTTACCAATTTCATGTATACTTGTACCTTCCAATGTAACCTCCTGGAAACAAGGACAAACATAAACAACGCTTACAGTAAGACAGTAGCTTATTAGAGGCATTAGTAGCTTCACATTAGTATTAATGTCATGTTTTCTAAAATCAGTTTCATCATAATATGCCTACTACATTTGGAAATACTCATGAGTACATTCACAAGCAGAGGAACAAAATGGATAGTACAAAAATATCTTCAATTGCTTCTCGAATGACGCAGGTATCTGATACAGATAGCAGCACTACTCCCACCGAAGAGTTCAGAAAATTAGAAGCAATCATATTTACAGAAATGTCAAGTTTAAAGGAATTCAAAAGGCTTTGAACTTGTACAGAACTTTATAAAGTGTCAAGGTTTCTTCTAAATTCTTTAACTGCAGGAAAAATCCAATTGAGGTAAAACATCCAGTTCTGAAACATTCAAAATCTTGTCACAATTCTGGAAAGTTCAACAGATTCAAAATAGAATCCTAGACTAGAAACCCAAATTTAAGCATCTCAGACCAGAAGATGAAACGTAGTTGTATTTTGCTTTTTCATTTTGGTGCATTCTTACATGATTACATAGAAGATACTGAGGCTATTCTACAAGTCTTGCGAGTCTCTATAGTTTCTTTCAGCAGTTTCCAAGTAGATGTTTTCTTCCAGTTTGGCAGTTATTGCTTTCTTTTACCCATAAATGTGGCTTCACAACCTTTTTATGAATCTACTAAAATCTTGTTACCATCTCAACAAGAAAGACTTTCTTTAATGAAGAAAGAAGAGTAGTTGGATGACATTAGACCACAAATCAAGTGAAGGATAAAGTTTCTCAATTTCGAATAATACAGAGAAAAATTAACATTTTTTCCTTTAAATAATGAATCCATAATCAAGGGTATAAAGAAGCAATGAAGTAATGTTAGGGGGTAGGTTCCTCTGTTCAAGAATATTTACATGCACATGCATTCATACATTTGTTTACCTTGGACATTGATCAGCAAAGGAAGCATTTTACTGTAGAACTAGTAAGATATAAAGTTTATAACAAGCACTAGTAAACTCGACTTTCCGAGAATGAAAAGGTAATTTCCTTTTAAATTTTTTTACAGAGAACAAACATCTGCATGTGTGATAAAGAGCTAAAAATCAAGGGCAAAAGAAACTCTTTTTTGATTTAATGATTGGAACTTTCAATGTATATTGCATTGTTTGATAATGTGTCTGTTATTTTCAGCAAGTGTAAGGAATACTGGTAAATGTTATTAGCCATTGGAAGCATTGTGATCCTTAAGTTCAGTCCTCATTCCAAGTTACATGGAGGTTGTGAAAGTATGCCTTGAAAATATATAACATACCGAGTTCAGTAAATCTAGGTTCTATGTTGTCCTAGATTAAGAGTGTTCACAACTTCTTTCTGACTCATGTATTGCTGAAGACACTGCTCTATCTGATTTTGCACCTGAAATTCAAGATAACCATCTTCTTTTCCATATGACAGAGTGTAAACGGGGCATGTTCAGGTCAAATCGGTGTGTTATAGCTTACCGTTCTGGGGTGGGCTTGGGATCCGAGAATATTGTGGGTCAAAAATAGACCGGGCTGCCTCAAGAAGGATGGAGAACGGCCTAGTGTGGGCCTTTGGGATAGGCGGGGTGGTTTGGGTGGTCAAACGGGTGAAATGGTGCAAACAAAGCAATTTGGGGCCGAATCGGTGTGCTATAGCCCACGATTCCAGGGTAGGTCTGGGGTTCGGGCGTACTGCGGGTTGAAAATCGACTGGGGCGTGCCAGGGAGGCTCGGGAGCGGCCTAGTATGGTCCATTGAGGTGGGCGGGGCTATTTGGGTGGTCAAATGGGAAAAATGGCAAAAGCGGGCCATTTTCAGCCTCATTCGGTGGGTGTTAACCCGTGGTTCTTGGATGGGCCCGGGGCTTGGTGCCGGTATTTGCAAAAATTGATTGACGGCCCCCCGTCGGGCTGAAGAGTGGCTCTGGGTTGTCCGACAGTGTCAGTGGGGTCATTTTGGTGGTCAAACAGGCAACGACGCGAATGGAACATTTTTAGCGCTAGCTTATGAATTCTTGGGGATACGTGCATCCTGAATGAGTTTGTGCGTGGACCTCTTGGTTCGTATCGTGACAACCTACCGCTTGAATCATTTCGCACCAGAGAGGAGTAACTAAGGATTATTTTAGGATTTCGTGTATTTGCCTACGAGTTCCTTGGATACGTGCATCACAATTACTGATAGTGTGACTTGAAGATTTGTTATTTCTTATCTTCTTCAACTGTTTTAACTTCAACATGCTTTCTCTTTAGAAATGCTCAAACAAGGCAACTTTCACATCCACTTCCTATTTTACGTGCATGCGAGATTGATGAATGGTCAAGAAGTCAAGAGTATAGGTCTCTTCTTCAGCGTACGATACAGGTGAATTATGTGCAAAAAGGTTAACGCTGCATGAGAATGAAGTATACATGTAAATATACAGGTGAATTATGTGCAAAAAGGTTAACGCTGCATGAGAATGAATTATGTACTAATGTCTAGGACTTCAAAGCTTTCTGTAAAGGTTTTAGATACTATATATATTCTCCCTAAAATTTTAGATTAGAGCAGAGGATTTGTTACTAAAGCTTGGAAGAGCATTTACTTTGGCTAGGTCTGCATTACTTCTACTAGCAAAGCAGGATGGCATTTGAAAAGAGCCTGTGGATATAAACCAGAAAAAAGTGATTCTTGTGTATGGTTTGATCTAGAGTGGTTCGTCATAATTACGATTCACGACCATCAACTCAAACCTTATGTATGTATGTATGTATGTATAGATATGCACCAAACATGGAAGACAAAGGATTAAAACGAACTTGTTCATTTTTCCGAATCGAAAACATCCATTTCATTCTGTCCTTATACAGCCTGTGACATGTGACATGGACTCATGCTTCCAGTAATGCAATTTTCAAACAAAAGACACCAATGGCAGAAGCACATTTAGCATATAGTCTGCATATGTGAATACTAGAAACAACCAAAATGACAATAGAATGTTTAAGAACCGAAAGAACTATATCAGCAAGTGGTAGTGAGATTATCCTCGGAGGATTCAGCAGCAGAAGCAGCTACCAACTGAGGCTGAAGGATGACGCCCTCTATTTGTGCCTTTCTACGTTCACGTTGTATTATAGAAGTATTCAATTTGATTCTATTTTACTTCTTAATTAACCATTTTTGTCAAAAAGAATTTGTTCCTATTGACAATTTCTGATATAGATAAACGCATAAATTACTCGTATCAATTACCAAGTACACTAGAAAAGATGTCTAATAAATAGGCAAATAAAAAGGGAACAAGGAAGGCTAGCAGCTAGCAGCAAAAAGACAAATGGAAGGCCCCCCGAATAGCTAAGGAGCGGGTGAATGTGGGTCGACGGGGTCATCTAGGTGGTCAAACGGGTGAAACGACGATAACAAGCCGTTTTTGGGCCAAATCCACGGGTGTTAGCCCATGGTTCCGGGGGTGGGCTCGTGGATCGATGGCATTTTGGGCCAAAAATCAACTGGCGGCCCCCGACTGGCTGAGGAGCGGATGAGTGTTGGTCGGTGGGGCCATTTGAGTGGTCAAACGGCGAAATAGCACGAACGAACCATTTTCGGGCCAAATTGGTGGGTGTTAGCGCACAATTAGGGGGTGGGCCACGTGCCCAACAACATTTTGGGCAAAAAATTGACTGGTGCCCACCCAACCCGCTTAGGAGCGGGTGAGTATGGACTGGCGGAGCCGATAGGGCTATTTGGGTGGTCAAATGAGAGAAACAGCGCGAACGAGCCTTTTTGGGTCCAATTCGGTGTGGATCGAATTGCATTGATGAGGCCGGGAGAGTCATTTTCCAAGTCAAACATGTGAAACGACACAAATTGTAATTTTTTTGCAATTTTCAATGCATACGATTTAAAAAAAAATCTCGGTGAAACTTCTCGAGCAATCCCTCCATGAATTTGGAATATGACTGAAACTCTTATTTGACCTCAAATTATTGTGTCCACTCGGGACAACCTAGCTTACGATACTCCTTGCCTTTTCCCAAGTTTTTACCTCTGTTGTACTTCCAAGGGGCTCCTTGTCAAGGAGCAACCAGTTCCTTGTTTCTTTCTTAGTTCTTAGGATAATAATAACACACGATTGAAGATTGTAGAAAGGTGTTAGTTAATTCCATTGATGTAAGAATGTTTGGTTTTTACAATTAATGAAGTGATGTCTACAAGTACTTCAAAACTGATGCTGAAACTTCAATTGATATTTCAGCCATATGGTGGACTCCAACATGCATCCAGTAGCGCATCCCTCACATCTACTCCTATTTTTTTTCCATCTATTCCTTTTTGTTAACCCTCATTTACATAACTAAATCCTATTTTCTTACATCTACTCATGTACAGTATTCTAATCCCCGAGAACCCTCTTCGAGACCATGTTCAGAGCTGAAGACTAGAATCAATGGACCATCTTCCTTCTATTTGCTTTAGAGACTTCCAGCATCCATGCAGAAATGGCATTTAGCAACCATGGACTTCCCAGAATAAGACAGCTTGCTTCATCCATTCGCAAAGGACAGACCATCCTTTCTCCTCTTTCTATGCCTGTTAAAAGTAGAGTGGGGGAATTAGGCATGCCTACCAAACCAAACATCACAAGATATTAGACAGAATCCGAGAGAATGAAATGTATCAGACAATTTCTTGTCCATAGAAAAGGGGGCAAGAGGTTAAACGAACTTACCGAGCTTTTTTACCGCAACGTTCAACCAGCTCTCAAACACGTGTGAATGATTGGGGATAGTCCGTGCAGAATTGATTTGGGGAGATGCTTAGGACCCACAAGTGATGACCAAACTCAAACCCAAACCAAATGGGCCATCAATGCAAAATTATAAAGTTTCAAGACTTATCGAAGCTTTAGTAAAAACAGAGAGAACAAAAGGCACCTCTTCACTAGGATGTATTGTAGTAGGCACTATTGTGTAACCCTTCGGATCAGGATCTAGGACCATCTCACATGATATCTCTCGAGAATTTACATAGTATGTCCCACTAACAGATTCATGCAAATAGATGTTATATGCAGCACGTCTACCACGAGTTTTCAGTATCCTCATCCCAATATAGAACATCATTGAATCATGGCTTGATTGATAATTCCCGAAACCAGCTGTAGTCCTTGAGAAGCTCACACCCTAAAATAGCATTCTGATTAGTTTATTTGATCAACAAAAAGATAATGCCAATAATTAACGACTCTGTTCCAGATTAATCATGACAGTGCACCTGAGTTAAGGTGATAAATACATGAATAGGCAAGGAAGCATCAGGACCACTTGCTCTTAGTCAATATTGGGGATTCTGATGCCATGTGTCATAATCCTGGCAGCCTCTAGCGCTGTAGCCTCTCCATTGACCATGGATTGAGTAGCGCATCTCTGGTGGGTAGACACGACAAACATATATAGACCTAAAATGTATTTGGAAATCTTGCCAAGACATCCAAAAAATTCTATCGTTTTCCTGTTTACAACAAAACAGCAAAAATTAGTGTCATCCAGTAAAAACGTGAATAAGTATAATCCTTCACACATTTTCTTGATGAACAAAAGGACCAGTATGTGGAAGTAAATCTGGTCAATCAGACAAGAGGGGTTCTCTCATCCCTCCAGAAGCGATTTGTAAGAGGTGTTATTGTCAATTTCTTTTATTTGGTGTATTAGATTTTCTATGAAAGTAAGGGCAAAGGAAGAGATTAGGGAAGGTGTGCTACCGAGAGTAAGGGTGTACAATTGGATGAACAACAATTGGGAGTTACTTTTTTCTTTGAGAAGGAATTGGGAGCTACTAGATAATAAGATGGGGTCACCAAATAAACTATTAGGAGTTATTCAATCCTAAAAGTGGAATTAAGGTGCGAGGTTGGCTATGGATGATTTCAGGTGGGGTAGAGGTAGGCCGAAGAAGTATTGGAGGGAGGTGATTAGACATGACACGGGGCAGTTCTTACTGAGGACATAACCCTAGCTAGAAAGGTGTGGAGGATGCAATTAGGGTAGAGAGTTAATAGATTGGAATGAGTTCTTGTTAGTAGATACGGTTGCTTTGTTGTAGTCGTGCCAGTAGTCGTAGTGCTATGTGCACATCTCGTAGTTTCTTGTTCATGGTGTTCTGATAATGTTTGTTATTATCCGATAGATAGTTTATAGTATTACTCTGCCAGTGTCTTGTTTTTTATTTTCTCTATTGGTGTGCTATTCCATTTTGTTGTTTTCACTACGTCCTTTTATACTGTTTATCTATCCTGAGAAGGGGGTCTATCAAAAACAGCCTCCCTACTTCATCGGAGGTAACGATATGGTCTGTGTACACTTTATTCTCCCCCCCAGACCCCACTGTGTGGGAATACACTGGGTATGTTGTTGTTTGTAAACTCTGGCTCTTAACCAAAGAATTCATTAGGTAAAAACAAAGTCAAAGTCAAAAAACAATAACTTGGAAGAGGGAGAAAGGGGGAGCAACCTGTGGGACATGTTTAAGCTTGTGTTTCATCCTATCGGTCCACTCAGGTGATGGATCAAATCAAGGACCATTCCATTCAACTTTATTTGCCCATGGATTCCGAATCTGAACAAGCTTGTGGCCATCAACTTCTCGTACCTGAGCAATAAATATGCAAAAAATGACCGTGTGACTGAAATTTTCTTGGCTGGTGGATAAGTCATAAGATAGAAGGATTGAATTTCCACCTGTAATATTGAATAGGCATGACCTTGGACAATACCACTGGAAGATATATGCACATCTGAACCTGAAGAACTACCAGCACCTAGTAGGAAACCCTCTTGTTTGAGGCGCAGCAGCTGAGACCAGAGTCTTCCACTTGCCAGATCAATCTGTGCCTCGGCACTTCTCATGTCAATCTCCTCACCAGCACCTCCGGTGAGGTCTACAAGAGCATCTTGTACAAGTCCACCCTCTAATGCCTCGTATGAGCCGTGAAGCTTTGCATAAGTTTTTTCTAACAAGGAGACCCACATTTCATTACCCTTCCTACTGGTGGCAAATGCTGGTTTACCAGGTGACTCGCATGGAATCCAATCATCTACCACAACAGGGACCAGTCACCCTATAATAGACATAAGACAGGATTAACTTGATTTAGTAATAACAGGGACGCAGTCACCCTATAATAGACATAGTGACAGGATTAACTTGATTTAGTAATCTTTTAAGAGAACGCAATCATATTTTTGTTTCACACAGGAACCAGTATATAATCGACTGAGGTCCTCTCATCAGTTTAGGATAACAACTTCAAGGAGATTAACATAGAAAGAAATCTGGAAGTCAAATAGAACATGAATGTCAACATTCAGTAAAAAAATTCAGTGAAAGGTACTGTAACTCTGGGAATAGTTGTGCTTTTCCCCAAGCCCAGCAGCAGTAAAAAATAAAAGTTGCAGTATTTGCTGAATTAATAACACTATTAGTTACATACCAGGAGTTCACAGGAAAGAAATGATTTTTTTCACGTAGGTGTACAATGTGAGCAAGGAAAAAGCAAATTTAGGGCAATGACCAGATTGAGGCCCATATCCACACTTATGCTCCAGAACAGAAGGATCACTCTGAATCCAGAAAAGAAGAAGACACACAAACTATAGTCCTCGCCATCCTAATTGACCGACAGTTTTTCTTTTCTTACCCAAAAATGGGATGGTCTACACTCCTCATACCACACTTTGTGGGACTACACTGGGTATGTTGTTGTTTCACCCAAAAAAGGAAAGGAAGTGGTTAAACTTCAAAACACCATAATACAGACAAAGAAAAAAATCAAAACATAGATAACACCAAATCAACTCAAAGAGGAAGTATGAATATGAGCAGTCAAGTTTTACCATCTACATCGCATTTTGTGGCAGAAACTGCACCCAAAGAACCCTATGTCCATAACTTATATCCTAAGCACCCCAATAAAATAAAGCCAATTCAGAAAAATCTTAGATTCAATCTGAGAAAAATGTCAACATGCACTACACTATTTGGTTCAGATGTCTAGTGATCTTGGAATATTTCATGACCAGAGAGCAGCAAATTAATGAAAAGGTTCAAGGTCTCTCACTCTCCACTTCCAAATGTTCTCTTTTTTTTTCTTCGAATGATTTACCCCTCCATAATCTATAATCATAGTGGCTAGTGGTTCATCTCTACAGATTCATAGATCCTAAATTTTGAAGACAGGAAATTTATAGCTTCCAAGGTGTTGCTCCAACGGTCCTTTCTGTCCAGAGTTCAAGAGACACGTTAAAACAACTTATAATTTAATCAATTGAAAAAATCCAGTATGTTCATGTCTGGTGGGAACTAAGATGATTCTATGCCCTTTTGAAGAACACATTACAGGCACAAGTAACTGTACAAATAAAGAAGCCTAACCTGAATGCAAAAACGAACTGTATATATTCCTTCCTGATTGTATTTTGGTGTAATTATGACTTCTGATATTCGTGAAACCTCAGTTAGCACAGCAACAACACTTAGAAACCAACAATTACCCAGCCGTCCCCGATTAAAAAGTACAGTATTAGAGTGAGCAACTGGATCTATAAAGACAATACTAGCAATCAACTTAGACCTGTTTCCCCAAAAAGCAAAAGAAAAGAGGAGGCAAGAGGGGATACTTTGAGCAAACAGTATGAAGCAAGAGTAGCACAACCTGGCAAACATCTGAAGAATTTGCTACTCCGGAAAATAAGCATGGGTGATTACCCAGATGCTTCTCTTTCACTATATCAGTAGGCCTCATCCATTCAGAAACAACCTGGGATGAAAACTAATATCAGCTAACATACCACACATCATAATCAAACCCAGTAAACTAGAAGACCAATAAAACTATGAGCAAAGTGATGCCAATGGACTCACCTGCAATTTAGATGGGGGATTGTCCGGATCCATAAATAACGAGCGGTCATTGGGAGGAAACTCTTGATCAGTGAAATGTGATTCTCCTCTTGCTAAGAGAGCCTCCTTCACAGCTATTTCCACTGAAAGCATGTGTTGATTGATTTCTTTCTGCGTGTCTACTTGAGGCTTCCTCAACCTTCGAGTAAAAGAATCCACATCCAACACAACCCCATCACGATCTGACCTTCTCTTCCTCCCACTTGAATACTATCCATCCCAATCTACATCATCTCTGTCATAAAGATCTACATCCGCAGGATCACTGTCCCACCCATCAACCTAAGCAAGAAAAACCAAAGTCCAAACATGAGACAAATTCCAAAAGACACGCAACTATTCCTTTAATGTTTACCAGATATGTTGAAATTAGCAACAGCAAAACTATCAATCAACTCCACCAATCTGGTTTCTTAAAGTTTTTGATTGTAAAAAAAAAAAAAACCTTCAAACATCTAGAACTTGAGAATCTGCAAAATTAAAAGACAAAGACCTACAGACCATTCTATTTACAAATGACAATTATTAGATGCATTGGAGGAAACAGATTATTTGACTAAAAAACACAGACCCTAGTTGGAGAATCTGCCCATTGCCAATTGTCATCCGGCAGATCAATCATGTTGTACTCAGCAGAACCCATAGCCGCAGGAAGAGATGCAATCTCATCTTCTGTCAAGCACCTTCCCCAAAGAAATACATCCATTATGTGCACCTTTGATTCGGCTCCTTCACTATCTGACCTCCCAAATGAATCAACATCAATGGGTGGCCTTATGCCCACCCACACATCCTTTCCCAGCTCCCATACGCAACTAGCCACTCTAAGTGGTAGACCCGTCTGGTAGCCATCAAAATTTCCATCCAGGTAGCAAGTTGCTTCACCCAATTCAGCATCAATAGTCAATGTTATGATATGCCACCTGCAAAATAATGCCTTTACACGTGAGACAACCATCTGAGTTCACTCAAAACTCAAGAATGAAGGCGACAGGAAAGAAATAACACTGGAGCCTCTATTTTTATTTCAAGGAATTTATGCACTGTTTCTTGTACATTTCACACCACCTTGGTGTGTTCTAATAAAATTCATGGAAGATAAGACAAGACAGAAGTCCTAAGCAACTACAGTGACTATCTTTACACAAAAATTGACACGACAAGGAGGAAAAGCTTATAAACCTTCCATCTGCTATACTGGTGGCACTTATACTCCACTGCTTTACAGTAGTTTGCTTGTTAGTTTTAGTAATTAATCTAAGCCCAACTTGTCCGGCTTCAATGCCTTGCTCAGAGCCAGCCACAAGAAATTCCCAGCAAATATTCTTCTGGAACTCGGTGCCGAACAAACAAACAGGTCCAGATTCAGGCTGGACTATTACAGCAAGGGAGCAACTAAATTTTTGACATTGACACACAGTAGGATCAATCTGACCGCACTGTCTGCCACTAGTGGTGGGATCATCATCAAGAATACACACAGCACCAGCAAGCCCAGTCTACGACAGAAAAGATTAAACAACAGCTCAACATACAGGAATTTGGATCAAGTACTGGGTTAAGTTGTGATTGCTTTGATGGACCATCATAAAAAGAGTGACGGGAAGATAATTCAGTTTCAGACCTATTCTAAAAGATAGTAGTGAGGGTTTCATAACTTTCACTGGTGAGCCCAGACTAGAGTTGTGGGGGTTTCTCTTGTCACTTTCTTCTGTTATTAACATACTATCACATGTCAGGTTATTTCCCATTTCTATGTATGTAATGTATATCATAGAAGCTCCATAGACTCACTGTGGATAAGTATATACAGTTTCAGAGTGTAACATAAGGATGCCTCAGGTCGATACTCATTTTAGACATGCTATGCCTTCGGGCTTTTGCATGGGTAATTGACGATGGCAAAGGGATGCTTGGGACCCAAGACATGTTCTATTAATGGTTGTTATGACAGACTTAGGGCACTTTTTGGGTGCCAGGCACAGCTTCCTAGTTCAGGTTGTGACAACCTTGTGAAGGCATAAGGTAGAATTTCAGCATCGCATTTTGTGATCATAGTTGCACTTTAAGTAGAGGGTAGGACTGACCTGTAGTGCCCGACGAGATAGCTGAGCAGTACAAATACGACGTGCGATGCTTGAAACTCTTTCCTCGTAAAAGAGTCATCAAGAACTGAATCTCCTCCCACTGCACAGATTGCAGCAGCCATTGCTGCTGCCTCTCTATTCCCAGCATTAGGAATAGATGATATAAGTGACGCCTCTATTTCCTTCCATTTACGTTCCTCCTTCTCAAGGAGTGCTTTCCTCCTTTCTTTACCCCTTCCCTCCTCTTCACGTCTCTGCATCAGGATTTCTTCTTCCATCTCCTTCTCCCTCATATAACTGCAGACACCAATTAAACAAAATTTAGAAGAACTCTAACTCTCATAACTGCAGCAGAATTACCAGAACAATCCGAGTATACTTTTACCTTTCCTGTATGATTTCAAATGGCCTAAGATCTTCTGGGAGCCATTTCTTTATGTCTTTGGCACTAAGATCTGAAAATCCTATGTTGTCAAGGAAAAGTCGCAGACGAACCTCATCCTGGCAAAGCATGCTAATGTTCAGCATAGGGTGGGGTTGTGGGGGAGGGGGGAGAGGAATTAGAGAAGCTTAAACGCAGATAAGTAGTTTGCAACGCATAGTTACCTGTACCCTCTCAGCTTTAGCAGTCAAACCAAGCAAGAGAAGCAAGTAACCGCCAAACTTATCCCACATGTAAACCCATTCAGTATCAATTTCTTCCTCTAAAGCCAGAATTCGAGCATGGGCACACATTTCTTTTCGGTGACCTACATCACTAGTTGCTTCATGCCTAAGTGTCCTATTTCTTAATCTCGAGAAAATTGACCCAGCAGCCAGTTCTTCATTTCTAAGACGGTCTCTTAATTTCATGACATCTGCTCTTGGAAGCACAATTGCCTCCCCTATCCCTCATCATTGTTGGGTCGCCAACCAATAGAGCAGCTGAGCTTGCCGACCTCTGAGGGGCAGAGTATGTTCTAGACAAAGCATTTTTGGTTTGAAAAAATATCAACAGAATTGAGATTCGACGAGAAAATCAATAATAAAACAAGAAGCTAATCTAAAATTTACACGTACAAGAATCAGAAGACATATTGACCGCTCGAGAAGTTTCGCCAAACCAATCACCATGAAAGTTTCATTATTTATATCAATACTAGAGAACCTTGTGTTAATGCTTATATTAAGCACATCGAAGTTCAAGCAAAGCGTAGACGATATTCACATCTCTCTATAGGCAGACCTCTATGGATGCATTGTGATTATTTGACATTTATAATTGATACCAACCACATAACACAAAATTTAAATGACAAATCATTGATAACTAAAATCCAACATGAATGAAATGAAAAACATGTAAAGCACTCAAGCACTCGAGCAAAATAAAATAGAACAATCCCAGAATACCAATCAAACTGAAATACAAAACACGTTGATGACATCAATAACGGTACAGAAGGGAATATTAGAGATTCAGAAATTTTCAAATTGTGAATAACAAAACAAAAATCATCAATATTTTCATGATTTAGGTTCAAATAGTACATCAACCTAACAGCACCATATTATTTTTAAGCCAGTTTAGGGGCATCCCCATCCAAATCTTATGCAATAAGGTGGGACAATTCCGATAAACAAGTCAATGAACTTTTAAGTGGCAAACTGTTCTTTATTTCCAATTGAAAACAAGGATCACCTTCAGATGGGATTGAAACCATAAACGACAATAGAAACAAAAAACACTAACTAATAACCAAGGAGCAAAAATATAGAATGAAAGTGTTGGCAGCGGTAATAGAAAATGGTCGTACCTTTGTGGCAGATCGAGCAATTGCCTGGACCATGGTTTCTTTGCTAAGAAAATGAACAACATCTTCCACCATCTAATATCAGAGAAAATGTTAGAAAGTAAACCAGGATATTATAGGAAGTAGTCCAAGCAGAATAATTGTTTTATGAAAACTCATCTCCAAGGTTACCATGTTGACTATAGTATAAAGAGTTCATGATAAAGACACCAAACAGACAAAAAAGAAAAAGTAAGTCTATATAGCTCAATGAGTACAACTATTCCAAGATATCTAAGCAAACCTCAAGTGTTAAACATGGACGAGAGACAGCAAAGCCAAAGGCCACAACGAGTGTAATTGCTGACACAGCAGCACCAACAAATGGCGGATAAATTTGCAAACTCGCAACCACACCCCAGCCCTCAATAGCCAATGCAATGCCATAGAGCACAAGAAATGCAGCACTGTCAACAAATGATTTCAGGTAGAATTAGCTGTCAAAATCGTGCAATTTTAAGTAGCAACTTAAGTGGTGAAACACTTGTAATAAAAATACCTAGGAAAGGAACTGGTGTTGTAAGAGTTCACAATTTAATTTAACTATGCATTTCAAGGCTCAAGCTCTGCTATACACAATGTAAATCCTAAAAAGAAAAGTAGAAGAAATTGACAAACCTGACATTTTTCCCACAGTCCGCATGTAGACTACTATAGGAGGTGAAAGAAGGACCTGAAAGAAAAGGGTTTTGGGGAACAAAAGACAATTCACGCGCAAGCAAGACCACAAGGCAAAGATAAAACAACTCCAATAAGCAAAAGATAAACATAAATAACATGATTGGAATAACTGTACTTTTGATCCTGTTAAATATGATTTGTCCTTGTGATATTTCACTAAGCATATTTAACCTTGAGTTGATAAAAATTGTCTTTGGTCCCTAAATTTAAAATATTTTATAGTTAGATTAATTAGCCTCAAATAGTTTAACAATTAATAATTTGTTAAATTGGTGGACTCACAAGCATAAGGATCAAAAGTGTACATTTCAATTAATGAAGTTTAAATGAGGAGCTTAACCATCACAAGGACAAAAATCAGAATTTGCCAATATTTTAGGGACTAAAAACAAAAATTTCTCCAACACACTTCAATACTTTATTTGTCGTTATTAAGTATAACTTACTGTTAATGCCCTTCCAGCTATGAGAAAAAGAAATGAGAAGTAACCAACAGAGGCACCAACAAAAACCTTATCCAAAAGAGAAATATGCAATTGACATCACTTATCGAGAACCGCTAGAAACATTAGATTAAACTATCTAAGCATCTTAAGACGGGAGAAGAGTATTTATCCTGAAACCATCCAACAAGAAATGCTGCAAGAGCTAAAAGGAATGCAAGAAAACAAACGAGTAACATTTGTATCCTTGTCAAATAAAAGTTATTTGACGCCCAATAGTGAATAACACCAATAGCTAGAACAAGAAGGAGAAGCACCAGAAGAAATGCAGCCCCTATCTGTTGAAACACAAAGGGGAAAAGAAAAACATACAAACAATGTCAAATAACTGTTTTGAACATGAAAACTACAGCACATGGGACGATCACTTACCGCCCAGGGTTTAATTGTAACTATAATAGCTGAAATGGCTCCAAGAAAAAGAATAAGACCAATGATTATGAACATATAAGCACCTTGAGAGAGCTTCCAATTGTCGTCTTTCCTGAAAATGGTACAGATAAGATAATATGACTCTAGGTAAAAAATCACCGATCATCTTTAAGAAGCATATCTAGTCTAGAGATATAAGCACTTTCTAAATAAATAACACATACCACTTGAACAAACCAGCACCGAGAGACAATACTGCTGGAATGCATATTAATGGAAGCAAAGAAGCAAGGAAATCGGCTTTTGTTGGAATCTGATAGGTTCTAGATCCAACAATTTCAAAGTAGGATACGCCACAGAAGGCCACAATAACCGCTACAAAGATGAAAGAGAAGAAAGTTTTAGTAAAAGGCTTGTCATAGAGAATGAACTACCAAACAAAAGGTTGAAAACCAGACAAAAGGTTTTCATAGAGAATGAACTACCAAACAAAAGGTTGAAAATCAGAGAGGCTACTAGTATTTTGTAGTATAAGAAAGGGAAGAGGAGAGATTAAAGTGGAAGGATTACCTGCAAATATGCCAATACAAATAGTAGATGATAGAGAAAACTGATAAGTCACGAACCAGGATATAATTGGCAGCACACCAGTAACTACCAACGCAATTGCATAAGGAGATGTAACACTGTTCCGACCACTAGTCCACCCCTTATAATCTAAATCATCCAAAGGCTTTGCAGACACTATTGCTTCAAGAGCTAAAATGGACCCAGCAAATAAGGAGATGGAAATGAAAAGAACAACACCCTGGAAATAGAATGGGCAATTATGATTCAATATAGCAAGTAAAATAAGAATGTATAAGCGTGAATCCTTTGCAAGAAATGTCATATCCCTCGTATTAGATTGAGATAAAAAAGAGGATAGATGCAACAACAACAACTACGTCTCAGTCCCAAATAAGTTGAGATCAGTTATATGATTCCTCATTTCGTCATGTAATCTCATATCATATCATCATCGATATAAGTAAAAAGTACGTCAATGATCTATCACTCTTTCCCGAAGTTTCATTGTATGACTCATGAGTTTAATGCAACGATAGTTTGCATAGCTTTGAATATCTCCTTTATTCTTGTAAATTTTAAACAGAGTATTATTCCTCCATTCATCGGGCATGCTACCACTTCTTAGTATAGAATTGAATAGCTTGGTGAGCCATTCCACTGCTAAATCTCCACGACACTTCCGAACCTATATAGGGATACTATTTTTTTGATGAAGACCTCTATAGGGATACTATTTGGGCCACAAGCTTTTCTAATCCACATATTTTTCATGACATCATTCACCTATGGAATCCTAATACCCTTCGGACTCTATATATCTTTCGACTCTATATATGTGGGCACCTGATATCTATGAGGGTGAGTATGCCTAAATTTCTATCATTCACATACAGTAGATCTAAAAATGTTATACTCCTTGTTCAAGTCGAACAATTTAGCAAAGTAATCTCTGTCGCTCCTTGATTTCGTCTCTCCCATCAACACTAGCTGAGCATTGTCATCTGGTTTAAGTCCTTGCTTTTCTTATCTCTTAGTCATGCTAGTTTAAAAAATTCTCTCTATCCTTCTCGTGTCCTTAGAATTTGATACAAGCCATCTAGAGCATCCCCTCAGGCTTTACTAAGAGCCTTCTTAGCTTCCAACGAAGTTCTACTGTAATCATATTATTCAAAAGTTTCTTTGTCCTCTACTTTTGTAACTTCCTGTAACACTCTTTTAGCTTTAATAATTCTTCATACTTCATTATTCCACGGCATGATTCATGTGGTCAAGGTCATAGACATCTAGACACATCTAACACTTTTGTAGCTGATTTTTTAATGCAACCTGACACTTTTTCCATAGCGTGTCTACGACTTCCTCTACATACCAAGCTCCCTTCTCGCGTAGTTTTTCCTGAAACACTAACGGTGTAGCACCTTTTAATGCCACCATCTAATTCGTGGTTGTTTCTACGTCATTGTTTTACTCACTCTACTCCTAAACTTTACATCTAAGCATATATTAGGAGGTAATCCCTTTTCCTGGAATAACCTTCAGTCCTTGAATGTACTTCGGTCTCATCTTCTTTTAAGGATAAAATCTATTTGACTATGGTTACCCCCATTCTTACAAGTAATTACGTGAGAATCCCTCCTTTTAAAGTAGTCTTCCCTTCATAATTTCGACAAATACAAGAGACTTTTGGTTCTTACATCAACAACCAGTCATGAAATAAAAAGATTATGGAATTGACTTCAACGATAGATAAAGACCTCCTCAAACATAGAAGTGTACAGCTCACTGAATCAAACACCCGAATTCAAACTAGTTAGAGTTCGCTGAAAACAAAAAATTGATCTGTAAAAGTTATACTTACAAAATTTAAGAAAACCCAATCCAAATAAACAGCAAAAGTGCGGAGGACCACAATGATATTAACAGTAAATAAATAGGAGAAAATTACAAAACACACTAACCTCTTTCATCCCTAGTGTAAGATGGTTTCCTGCACGTCCCGCATTCTCAGCTCTTGAAGACCAAAACTGGTAACCATTACGAATCCATATAGGAATGGCAATAGATAGGCACGCTACCATTAATGGTACAGTCAATGATAATCCCAGAAGAACTGATGATTTGCTGCAAATCCAATATGTACAACAGAAGTATCAACCAAAATATACAGCCAAGAGCATATCATGTTGCCTTGAGGATTTAACCAACTAAACAAGGCAATGATCAAGCATTCAAGACACAGCAACCAACAGAAGATATGCATGTGAAATTAATATACAAATAAGGAATAAATAGTATATAACGAATAGATCATTGTAATTACTCAACCCTTCATTTTGAGATTTTATGCTCTGTTTTGTGTTTGAAACTTCTTACAGGCTGGTATTATGTTTTACGACTTCTTGGCATGTTTGGATTGGGACCTGAGGGGCTTGGGTGGATTTCGACATGCTTGGGGAGAAGACAGCAATTGCAAATTTCTATTGGTGCAAGCTTAATAACGATCATGCAGTGTGGTTGGTGGGTAACCTTCACGGTCACATGCCAAAGGCATGGTCACGATCACGCAATGATAGAGCTTCAGGCATAAGAATTAGATCATGCAAATTTCTATTGGTGCAAACTTAATAACGATCATGAGTGTGGTTGGTGGGTAATCTTCACGATCACGTCGGCATGCCCTAGCAATGCTTCGTAATCGTGTAAGGCATGTCACGATCACGCAAGGATAGAGCTTCAGGTATAAGAATTAGATCTTTGGGACATGGTATTTTCCTTCTATTTCTGAAGCTTGGAAGCTCGGACTGATACGATCTTAACCTAAACAGTTAATAAGATCTTAACAAATAAATGAAATAACAGGATTGAGCTTGGGAGCTGAGACTAAAAAGGTTTTGAATAACAGGATTGAGTATCTTTTAGAGAGAACCATATCTTCTTTTAAAACCCAATTCAATTTTTCAAAAGTCGAGCAATTTTCTTAATTTTTATGATCTCTACAACTTGATTTTCTTGAAAACAAGGTATGATTTTCTACCATTTTTTGCTCTGAAATTGCTCAATTTTTTTTTTGTTGAAATTATTGTAATTATGTTTCTTCAAATACGATGCAATTTGTTGTTTTCTCTACTTGTGGCTGCTTCCAACCTCTGGATCAATTTGTTGATTTTTTTTCCAAATTTATAGATTGTAAATTGGTTGGATTCTTTTTTTTATCAGGTAAACAATTTCATTAATCACAGGTCCAAACTAGGTCGTATACAAGTAGTATACCAAAAAGTAAAGAGCCTACAACATGACATGGCTCTCTACAAAAGACACCCAATCCTCTATACAACCTGCCAAAAATAAATAAGGGACTGGAGGCTACTCCAACTGTCCAAATCATATATACCCCCTCACTAAAAGGTGGGGGTTGCCCCCCTCCCTCGCTAAAAGCTTTACAGGGAATCCAAATTGACCTTACAGGGAAAGCCAAATTGACTTTACGGGGAAAGACTCCTCCACCTCCCTCACTAAAAGCTTCTCAAAAAAGGACTTGACAGTAAAATGGTTGGATTTTTAGGGTACAAAAGGGTAGGAGGAGAGTGAACGTAGAAGAAGAAAGGGTGGGTTGAAGGAAAAAAAAAGTTGGGGTTGCAGAAGAATAAAGGAGGTGGTTGGAGGTGGGGGGGGGGGGGGGGTTGAAGAAGAAGAAGGAAGTGGAGGAATGGCGTGGGTTACCTTTTCTCTTTTCTATTTTTTTTAATACATGCATAATATACATATTAGTGGGGTTCCTTTAAAATAAAATTGATGTGGATCTTACGTGGCAATGATGTGGTGCTAACACGACAATGATATGGCACATATGTAATGCACTCTCCATTGTGAGAATGGTATTATACTGTTAGGGTGGTATTTAATTCACTTGAAAGTTGTTTAGGGGTATCTAAATGTTTGTAAAGTTAAAGTGCTAAAGTTCAGACGTATAAGATTAGGGGTGTTTTGTCTTTTCTCATTATTCTATTGTACTTTATTGCCGCCATAATGTCTTGATAATGTGGTCAATTCTAGATACTTTTAAATTGGTTCACCTGACGGGTAGAGTTAGGGGTCATCACGGCTTAGGGAGATTTGGATCGTGAAAATCACAAACTTGACTTCGTGTGCCTAAAGGAAACTTCTTCACACTAATCTAAATGTTTGCAATGAGTATGTTTTAATAGAATATATGCAATATAAGTTGCTTCTATAACTTCACAGTGATTGAGACTAAAAATTAATAATACAAGAAGGGTTTTCCTTAAGAATGAAAGCAGCAGACCAACACAAGTGCTCAGCATCCAAGCGATAAAGCCATACTGCAACAATGTAGAAAATTTTACCCAAAAATTGATAGTAGAAACACTGAGCATCTAATGCAAGGAGACAACAGGTCATACTGCCTTCAGAAAATATTATGCTAAAGTGAATCTCGATTTTTATAGTATTGCACTGGTAAACCCATCATTAAGTTAAAAGTGGATGTCCACTAGTCAGATAGCTATGTGATCAGAAAGAGAGGTCACTGTAAGAATATCAAGTGTCCTGTGTTTGATACCTATAAACGTGATCAACCATCAATTATCAAATTATCAAAGCATCTTCTCTTCTCTTCTTTCACCTGACCTCTCTTAGGAATAACATAAGCTGATCTTGAACACCTATTTGGAACTAGAGCTATAATTCAACTGTTTAAAGGTCCAGCATAGCTAAACAAGCAGAACATACCCCCTTAACTGAATTCAAAAACTTGGCTGGCACAAAAAACTTTAGTCTGGATTTCTAGCGGCCTAAACATTCTTGTGCACCATAGAACAAAACGTTGTCCCTCACATCACAGGTGAACGCATGAAAAATTAAGATTAATATTTAGAATACAAGAGAGAAAGAGGGAGAAGAGCCTGGACTGGTGCTGAAAAACCCAGAACCTAAACACAATCACTCTGGGAAAAGAAAAGAAGCATAGAAACCAACGTAGGTAGCATCAAAATATACGAGAGCTTTGGAAATCACAATCAACCAACATTAGAAAACTGCACAGAGACAATGATACACTTGAAAACAAGATTTCCAGGCAAATAACTGATGAAATGACAAAGTTTCACCAGTAACAATGGCGTAAAGTTATCACAATCAAAACTGAAATAGCAATAAGATACTTGGGAGAATAAACAACTAAAAACAGATAATCGCAGGCAAAGAACCAAAAATGTAAATACCTTCCGAGGCTTTGAAGTCATGGACAAATCTTCAGCCTGCAGCGACCGTAGGAAGGCCAAAATAGAACAGACAACAGGAGACAAAAGGAGAACCGCGATGCCAAATTCAAATTACAGAAAGTCGTTCACTAAATTTTGTTAGAAAATGGAAAATACAACCATATGGAGTACATTTTAGCTGCACTGTACTCCAAATACACTAAACTGAACTTTAAAAGTACTAATGTATTTCTTACCTGTTGGTGTGTAGCATTCAAAAGTTTTATTGTCTTTGGTCGGAAGATAGCCACATGGACGGTTTCAAGAATGAAGATTAAACTGAAAAGAAGCCATGCTCGCTCTGGAGTTCCTGCTACATGATGCAACATTACTCTACAACGTTGAAGCCACTTTCCTAATCCTTGGAGTCTAAGTTCTTCCGAGAATGAAATATGATTAGGTAACACATCCTCAACATCATTTGAATCAGTGACAGGAGGGTTACTGTCGCGATGTTATCGATCAGCGTCCAAACTACTTCTCTGCAACAAGGTTAGAATCATTGGGTCCAATCCATTCTCCTTCAGCATCACTGCAAAATTAGGATCAAGCCCTTTATCTTGCAATAAATTAGCTAATTCACGATCAGTGTGTCTTCCTTTCCGCTTTAACATAGATGTAATCCTGGGATCACTCAACTTTTCTTGAAATACAAGTGCCAAATTCAAGTCCAGTATCTGTTGATTTGCAGAAGTGGATGTACTAGAATCACCGCCTTGGCTTTCAGGCTCTTGAACAACTAAACGACAGGAACTACTATGTAGAGCTAGACTTGGTCTTCCACTATCTATGCTCTTATCACTATTAATCCCCTAAATGTTATTCCAGGTACTTCCATCCCAGTGCAAGGCACAGTTGCATTACCAAGATGACCGGCATCAGCACTAGTACTGCGTTTAACACTTGAGCCACACCCCTCAGAAGAGCTTGCGGAGCTATTTTGGTCTTTTCTGCGGAAACCTTCTCTAAGGCAGATAACTGTGCTCTGCAAGGCATCTCGTCTAGCTGCTAATGGATCTGTAACTGATAAATGCCGTGAAACAGCAGCACCCAATAGCACAGATGCTACAATTGCATAATTGATACAATGTCCAAAGTACCTAAAACAAAATTGTTGCAGTAAAAGATTAGAAGATTTTTTTTTATTAACAAAAGATTAGAAGTTTCTATTTAACAAATAATATTAAAAGGGATGCATATGCCACAAGTATAAGAAGACTTGATTATGGAAGAAAATGAATTAGCATGGGTTAACAACAAACAAGTAATGAATTCCAAAACAGATCAGGAACACCCGAGATGTACCGGCAACAAAAAGTACGACGACTCGACTTTTCAGAAGCTTAAAACCATACAAGCAAGCTCCCAAGTTCCAATCTGATTGAATGAAAACCTAGTGAATTCATTACTCACCACAAAGAAATAAGAAATTATTTCATAATACGAGTCAGAAAAGGAGACAGATATATGTAGGAAATGAACTACCAAGGATTATCATGGCAGGTGATGTTTTAGCCCCAAGCCAATTTGATTCCTTTGCTGTCAGACCATACAGGATAGAATACACAAGAAGTACTACAAGTGAACCAACATATAGAAGTCCAAGATGCAGAGCCCTGAAGAGCCCAAGTTCAAAGTGAAGAAGAGTAAATTATAGACGTCAGAGAAAATGTTGAAAAGATAGTGCAGAAAATATGATGAGAAGTATAAATGAGAACTCACTGAACGCATAATATAACAAGGTGACTTTCTAATCTAAAGCTGTATTTAAATTAATTTGCTTAGGAGTGGGATTTTAAGATCTACTGCATTTACTGGACTACTGGAGAGTGTGTTTTGTTCTCTCAGAGTTAGTAGTCCTTTTATTCAAATAGATTTGAGTTACACCCATTGTTTAGCGTTCTTTGGCTCTTAATTTTCAAAGTCTGTTAGTTGAAAACATTTTGGCCTATCTTCATATCTTCCATATCTTATAACAAAAATTATGTTCCACCCAAAAAAAGAGTTGTCATATTAGTCATCCCTGTCCTTTATATAGAGCTCTTCCCATATTTGTTCAAATCCCTAGCCAACAAGAATGATGTCCCCCTTCAAAAAGTATTACATCTTACTCTGTCTTTCTATTGCCTATAAACAGTCTAGAACATCAATGATGTCTTCTGTTAGAGCTAATCATCTTGTTTACACCAAAAATAAAGAAGTATTAAACATTCATGTTGATCTTCTGGACATCCTCAAAACAACCCTTGTTTCTTTCTGTCCAAACTGTCCACCATATACATGTTGAACAATTTTCCATCTCTCCTCCTTTATTACATTTACATCCCCGTTCCAGCTGCTTAGTACTTTTTTAATGCTCCCAGGTTCTATCCACCTGATCCCCTTCAGGTTGAAAACATTCTCTACAGCTGCTCTGTCCGTTTCCAATGTAAGAAAAGATGGTTGATTGTGTAAAGAAAGGATCTTAGGCCTAACTCAACCCCAAAAGCTAGCACATGAGGGGAATATTGCTCAAGTCCATATAAGAAGACCGACAGTTCACTCCCTAACAATGTGGGACTTTCACCCACTCTAACACCACCTTCACGCCCAGGACAAACAAGATCGTGGTCCGGGAGCTCAAACGTGGATGGACCTGGCTCTAATACCATTTAAAGATGTGATACCTGGACCAAACTCAACCTCAAAAGCTAGCTCAAGGAGGGACAATTGCTCAAGTCCATATAAGTAGACTGTGAATCAATTCCCAATCAATGTGGGACTTTCATCCACCCTCGTGTCAGGCTCAACTAGAGCGTGGACCAAGACTCCGAGAATACAAACGGGGCTATTTGTGTGTGAAACTAGAAAATGCACTGAACTTCACCAATTTTCCTCAAAAAGTACTAGGCTATTTGTGTGAGAAAAAACACATTTGTTTGATTCGACAACAAAGTTTATTAAGAATGACATGCAATAGTGGAGGAATGATGAACTTTTGAGCGGTTACTTTGATGATTCATGCAGAAACAGATATACTTATGAATATTGCTAATGATTTTATAGTAAAACATTTTAATAGATGAAAGCTTATCGAGAAGGGCTGTGATAATATACTTACGTTCTACTTTCATTAGTAAAGGATGAAGTAGGTGTGGCTTTTCTACCATGGGGCTAATTGATGTTTATTTTAGAAATAATATTTACTTGCTCTACTGCCTAAAATTTTCTGCCTTACTTCGGTGCTGAGTTCTGGAATCATTCTTTATGAGTTAGCGGGTATGTCATTCCATAGCTATTGTATTCAACCAAATATTGCTGCCAAACTTTGGTCTATTCGGGTATATTCTCCCTAAATGGAGCACTGATCATTGGGTATATGTTGTTGTTGTTGTTGCATCAATAGCAGCTACTGATGCTGAATTCTCTCATGCTATATTATGAATAAAACCTATCCTTCTTTTTCCATTTACCTTCATGCTCTACATAAAGCGCGTAAAAATTAATGCGGTCGTTGTGATCCAAGATTTCGTGCTCTTAATTACTTGAGGTGAATAAGGAAAAGAAATAGCGATTTTGTGAATTGAGGTTCGGATTTGAAACTCCACAAATGCAAAAACGCACTTGGTGATTCTTCATATCTATTCAATTTTTGTTGAACAAATGGTACATGTAGTATTGGAAAGGTAGCTATCCCGTGAAATCCATCAAGGTACATGCAAGTTGGTGTGGCGCCTTACTCTTTCAATACATTTAGGAACCAAAAATAAAAATAAATACTATCGTGCAGTTTAATTCAACCTTAGTGAAAGAATACATCAATGAGAACTTAACTCAGTAAGCTTAATGAGCTTTTCCCTGCAAGGAATGAAAGCGTGGATGACCCGACATCAAATGTACGATTGTTATTATACACACAATCTCCATACAATAGCAACAACATACCCCGATGTATAGTCGGGCAGAATATACGTAAACCATACCTCTACCTCATAGACGAGAAGAAAATGGTAGCACTAATCCTCACTAAATACTTCATAAGACAAAAACAGCCAATACTTACAAAACCAAATGAAGAAAAAGAAGTTCATTGTCTTGATCACCAGCAAGTAAAAGAAATGTTTACAATTGGAGATTCAAAAAGGTTGCAAAAGAAAGAAGCAAACTTTCTATTTAACAAGTATCAAAGGGGAAAAGAATAAGAGTAAAACCAGTAAGCGTACGAGAAGTATGAACACTATAGTCAATGAACAAAATATGAATTGTAGTTTGGCCATTTAGCATCCATCACTCCAACAGAGAATTAGGACTTACAAGAAGGTCGAAAGATTTGCCTATCGAGTCTTTCAAGATTGTGATTTGACCCTCTTTCATAAGAAAGTCTTCATCGAGGGTATCTATCTTTCTTTTCAACATGTTGATCTCATAATTCAACAGCATGTTCATCTCACTGTAGCTCTAAACTTCCTCCCACCTAAAATCCCTCTCCTGAAACACTTTTGGTAGTATCGCCTTCACAACGCCAAGTTCATTCTTGTATTCTTGTAAATCATTAGTGAGCTGGTTGATATTTTCATCCTTTTTACCAACTTCCAGAATCAACTGTAAACCATGAAAAACAAGAAAGACACAAAGATCATCAATAACATTTCATCAGAAAATTAAAACAAACTCATAACCTAGAAGTTTAACCAAATCATAAATCCTTTTTAACTGTTAAAATTCACAGTAGATAACTCACGAGCTTGTCCAAGAATTAAGTCAGATGAATGAGCAAACTTACCGAAACCCCTTCGGGTAACTTTACCAAATCAGAGCACAATCAGATCAATGGGTTTGAGGATATCACAAAGTTTATCATGTTCTTGGTTGGTCCAAGTGATTACACATTAAGGCGATCAGACATATAACAGAAGACTACCACATGCCAGCAACTCATGTATAGAAGTTCATAAAGAAAATCGTGAACTTCAGATGGAACAAAGATGAACCTAAAATCAAACAAAAGTAGAAAGCTAAAGTAGAGAGAGTAACATGCGAATAGGCTATCATATATGAAGATGAGGTATCCAAAGTTGAAAAATAAAAACTATTCCATTGCAACGAGGTCTTAACATTGCCTTCTTACCTGAAGCTCGAGATATTTCAACTTGGGTGTGGCATAAGAAAGAGTGTCCAGTGTATTTTCCACTTCACATTTGAGAATGTCGTTACCTCTAACTGTTCCAGCTAGATCAGGCTGAAGTTGCTTTATGTACATCTCCTCGTAATAGAGCTTCTCCCTTAGCACCGTTGTCACCAAAGTCTCTGATTTAAGCTCTTTAACCTTTTCCTGGTAGTTTTACCGGACATAATCTCTATTGTCTTAAGCTACTCGATATTCCGCGTGTAACTGTGTGAGCTGCTGCCTTAGATTTTGATTCTCCTCTGACACTTGCTCTATTCTCTTAGACAAATCTTCAAGGTGTTTCTTCGAAAATGACATATTGATTCTATTATCTACTTCCTTGTCATTAAATGAAGAGACTTATCTTTGTAGAGAGACATTCTGCTCTGCAATCTCCCTCGCTCTTTCACGGAGTCTATGTTGTTCAATTTGGTATTTCTCAAGTTTTAGAGACCAATCGTTGGATCTTCTATCCAACTCCTTTTCCAGTACTAATTGTAACTCATTCTTTTCTGCCTCCAATCTTCGTGTCCTTGAATCTAGTTCTGCCTGTAGTATGTTGGCTTCTTCCTTAGCAGAAGCCCTTTCAGCAACTTGATTCCGTAGCATGCTTGAAACTTCAGAAGCCATTTGTACCTTCTCCTTTGTCGATCTTCTTATAGTTCGAATCAACACTGGAACGCTAAGGTCTCTGTCGTGAAGAAACATTTGTCATTACTTTGGACAAGCAAAGGCAAATTAAAACATCAGTTTAAGTATGAAAAAGGAAGCTACAGCAAAATGATATGCATACCGGCTTAAATCACTACCAGATTTCTTAGGATGAGCTTTCTTATTGTGACCATGGAGAGATTTGATCAGATCCATGAAATTCTTTTTTCCTGACCCCCTGTCATAGAAGGATCCAGATGACAATGAAACACCCCTCCAAGAAGAAACTTCCTTGGACTTTAATGGTGGTGAAGGGGTCTTGTTTGCATCATTAGTTGATGATCAAAAAAAGAAAAAGTTGTTCTTCATCATCTCTGTGTATGGAGACTGTACATGAATCAAACTAGTGTCCATGAGATTTCAAAGGACAAAGCAAAACACTCATAAACAGCCACTCACAAATCATCATCCATTATCAAAATATTGCAAGCTAACTAAATACTTATGAGACAAAGCAAAACATCTCTCTTTCTACATGTTTCTTCTTCAACAACAACATACGTAACCCCTACCTTGGGAAGTAGAAAATTTGTTTCCCATAAATCCTCGGCAAGGAAAGTAAAAACACGAGGATATTTATGAAGACATAAGCAGTAACAACAGTAGCAAGTAAGAAAACAGAGGTATACAATACAATAATTAGAAAAGAAAAATATATACTAATACTACTACCAGAAGAGACCTGACGCGAAACTATTTACTACTAGCCTTCTACTGAAAATTAATAAAATACCCCACAAACAAATAGCACAAGAACAATTCAAAGAACTTATCAAATCCTTCTGATAAAATAAATAATCATGGTAAATAATAAAAAAAAAAGAGAAATTACTGAATCAAAGAGTTGAAAGAGTGCCGGCAAAAGGTTGTCGAATCTGTAGGATTCTTGTCATTTTTTCTTGAAATGTAAAAACAGCAAAAGACTAGAATGGAGAAAACTTTTTTTCTGTGTCTTTCATTCATCATCGTACAATGCATATATACAACTAACAAGGATCTGTAAATTGCAAGTAAATATTCACAAGGATCTGTATATGGCAAGTGAATATTTACAAGGATCCAGAAATATAGCAAGTGAATATTTACAAAGAACAAAGAAATCTGGGCTCACTATTTGGACCTTTCTTGTACTTGTATTTGTGCTAAACAAAGAAGTGAGTCCAATTCGTACACTGTCATGATAAGTGAAAATATGCACACTTTATGCATTATATATAATCATATTTTAAGTTTTAAAATTCTTACTATTTTACAACAAATATAATTAATAATGATAAATTTGAGAAAATAAAAATGTACCCCTACTCAAAAGGGTAAATAATTTCCCCCAAAAAGAAAAGCTAGATACAAATTAATATAAGTGTTGTACTTTTTAACCAAAAGAGTCAAATCCAATGTTACTCTACACCTCTCTTAAGCAAAAAGAACAAAAACTGATAGATAACAACAGAACATAGGTTACAACAAAACAATATGATTAAGAATCTAATCTCTATATAAAAAATCATAAAGTCTGACTAAATATTCATCTACCACATAAAATAACAACAGAATAGAAACTACAACAAACAATACAATAATCAAAATATCATAGCAATATTAAACCTCACCTTTACACAAATTCCTTAAAGCTCGATCGAACTTTTCTCTAACACCTATACTTAGCAGAAAAAATAACATATATCAATTGAACAATACGATAATCAAGATATCTGAGTAATACAATTAAATTTAATATTTACACTGAAATTCCTTAAAGTCCGACCTAACATTTATCACCTGTATTAAGCAAAAAAAAATAAAAAATAACAAATAGCAACAGAATAAATCGGCATCACAATAACAATATTTATTTTAGAGTCCATAATACACTCAGCCCTAAATAAAGAATAAATATGATAAAAAATTTAATTATTTTTACCAATAAATATCGTATACATTAAATCGAACCACTATAAACACAAATATAAAAAATCAAAGAAAGTCTTTTGACAATGACAAAAATAATGTGGGATTAATGACCAAGAAAACATTACACCTATAATGAACCAATAATTGGTAGAAAGAATTTCAACAAAAAAAAAAGAAATAATTCGGTTGTATGAATTTTGGTGGACGAAGTGTTGTCCTTATAATGAATATATGTGTGAATCAAAAGCTAAACCTAGATCAATTACAAAATAAAAACTATCTCTTGCCATATATTTTAGAACTCCTAATTTAGAAAAAAAAAGGTTTTACCATATATTTTAGGAGACAATATTATAAATAAATTAAATAATAATTTAAAAAGGTGAAAAGACTATTTTGTCTATTGTTCAGTGTTTTAATGAAAGGCAAAAACTTCAAATCACATTTTTAAGGGTCTTCACACTTTTAATATATTATAGATTATAGATATAGATATAGATGTAGATTATAGATATAGATATAGATTATAGATTATAGATATATATAACAAAAAGGTTTAGAGTATGTTGATGTGGCATACTTCTAAAGCCTCCATTTCTATTTTTCTTTTTTCTCAACTTTTTGAGATTTTTTCAATTTATTTATTATATTAAAATAAATTACACCTCTCCATTTACTATTCTTTATATGGGTTGACACCCATATATTCCACACAAGAGCCTCTTTATGGCATGGCACATGCAACATGTATGTATTTTTGCTGAATATTCTTTGAAGTCATTCTCTCTATTTGTTCCTCTAGGTGTAACCATTCCAAGATTCCGTACTTAATACTGTATTTTACTTGTTATTCAATTAAGTTGTGAGAAGGAAATGTCTATAGACTGATGAGGGGAGGGGTGTTAATTATTCGGTTAACAAGCATATTATAATCTATATCTATAATCTATAATATATTAAAATTATAATCTATATCTATAATCTATAATATATTAAAAGTGTGAACGGCCTTAGAAATGTTGTTTGAACTTTTTGTCCTTCGTTAAAAATCTTTGGTTTAGACAAAATAATCTTTTCACTATTTTTCTAATATTTAAGAGTTGAAAATCAATTAAATATATTTATGATAAAATACTTATATATTAAAAAGCATGTTTTATTTCGGTAGAAAACGTACAATCTAATTTTCTTTTTTTGGGTTTTTGATGGACTCCTAATTATATGGGAACTCAAAGTCCTATATATGGAAATTTTTCTTCTTTTAGCTCTTGTTTACGTTTTTTTTTTCCTTTTTTCTTTGTATAAAATCCTAAAATATAATTTATGTGACTCCAGAATGTAAAGAAAGTCAAATTCCTAGATACATGATGAGCTTTCATACTACCTTTTCTACACGTTTTTTTGTCATTATTTTATTTTTATCCTCAAATTTTCAATTGAAATCTTCTACTATCATAATTAAAGTGGAAAAATAATTAACTGATTTGAAAACTAATAATTAGATCACTATTTTTATGAGAATAACTATTTTTTGGTGATTAATATTCTTTTATTAGTTTGAGAATTCTAAATCAACTAAATTTAATTTTAAAAAGATTTACAAAAATTTATAAATAAATATAAAAATGTTAGAATAAAAAACAATAAGAAGTACCAAATTTTTGAAAGTTTTAAGTTCATAATAAGAATGTAATCAATGATTTTGTAAAAATTTGACTTTAAAAATAAAAAAATATATAAAAAATTATCGTACCACAGTGCATGGTTCAAATTGATTTGTTTCTCTTAGCCCGTGACAACAAGAGAAAGAGGTACTGCATTAAAAATGCAAAAATGATTAACCATCAACCACTTTAAACTTGTGGCAAAATATATAAGTGCTTACACTAAAATATATGTTTATGTTTACATTATTATACTAAAGTGTGAAGGAGTTTTGAAAAGTAATTTAAATTTTTTGCACTTTATTAAAAATCTCCACAATAAAAATAATAATTTAATTTTAAATAATTAAACATTACACGTGCAAGGCACATGTAGTTAAACTAGTAAATTTAAAGGATATATATATGGAAGTATTGAGACGGTAAAAGAATATAAAAAAAAAAAGAGGAAGAAGATGTTAATTGGCATAAAATTTAGAGTAAAATGTGGCTTTTAATTTACTGATTTTAGGCAAAAATTAGGACAAAGCAATTAAAAAAATATTGGCAAAATATCAAGTAAAAAATTAGAGGTGAATATTTGCATAGATTTGTCAATCATTGCAAATAATGAAGAGAATTATATTCTAACTTACAAAATATATTAAATGTCTATTAAATAAAATATGAGAAAGTGCAATTTTTTTTAAAAATCTCTTATGCGTTAGGATGGGTATATCTTATGTATAAAAATGAAGATCTCTTATAAAAAGTCTGTAAAACTAAATAACAAATAAAAAATTATAACATACAAAATCAGTTCTCCTCAATAATATAACCATGTACAAAAGTATATATTATCTATATGTATATATTGCAAAAAAAGGGATAATAAACAAGTAATTTCACCTATAATTAATATATATTTAATAATAATAATAATATATATATATATATATATATATATATATATATATATATATTTTACTATTATATATAAATGAAGATTTTTGGTACTACTATTTTATCTTTTAGTGCCTACTTGCTATTATCTTTTAGTGCCTACTTGCTATTACTATTTTTACTAGATATACCGCACGTGCATTGCACGTGTGATATGTTTATTGTTGAATTAGTATATTTAAAAATATTTATGTTCTTTCATATCTTCATTTAAGCAGAGATAAATGAGGCTTCTCTCTTTGGTTATTTTTGTAGTTTTGAAGTTATGTCATTAACAATTTTGAGTCATCAATAGTCGAGTTATACTGTGCAGTATAAACTGCTAACTAATCAAATATAATAATGTATCTGATTCCTTAGCTTAAAGATGTGTGTGATACGTTGCTTTACGTGTGTTATGTGTGATGATTGGCTTGAATGATATCCTTGGTAAATAAGTTCGGGAATACGTCAATACATTAACTTAATGGAATTAAACTTACAATTTTTTATGTGCACAGGTCATTGTTGCAGTGGATTTTGAAAGTATTGTAGATGTAGAAAAGAAAGGCAGTCGAACAGATGATTCGGGAAGATTTGACAGTAAGATCCTATTGCAAAAATAAAGCGGTGTTATACTCTAAAAGTTTTGATAAATAACGATCATGCCAAAATCTAATATTTTATATTCAAAGTATTGTGAAGGTGACTAAAGAAGTTAATCGAAAGTTAAGATACTCACAAAAAATGGATTTTGATAAGGAGTTTTCATTAGTTGATTCATTATATAGATGGTCAAGCGAATTGGTGGAAACGCTTGGAAAAGTACTGTTTCCCAAAGTACGCAACTAATCAGGGTAAAAATACCGTTTCTTTGCGTATGATGCCTGTCTGAAATTTTGAAGTGCTAGTTGAGAGGGGGGGTGTACGATTATTAGGTTTAATTGAAGTACTTAGGTTTTGTCAGAGTAATTACTATGGTAAAATTGTAATTTAATTTTTAAGTTATGGGCCTTCCTTCTACAACAATTTATCTTTTATAATTTTTATGAATATCTGCATGATTCATCCTAAAGTAATTAGCAAAGCATAATTATATTGGTGATTTTTTATTGGACTTCCACTTGTACCGACAAGTCCTTATTGTATAGATGTAAACGTTATTGAATTCATGGTTTCCTAAACCGTCTACTTCACTCTCTTTAGTATCAACATCAAACCCTCTCGGTAGCTACCTTTTTAATGTGTTGGCTAATCATCGACCACCATACTCTTCTCTGTACGGTGTACTAATCGGTGCATTCAAGATTTGATTTAAAAAATAAAATATGCAATCCAAAGACGTCATTTCTGGTTTTATGAATTAGATGAAACAAATAGTACTGTCATTAAGTGTAGCCTAATCTATGGGTTATCATCTTAAAATTGACAAATTAAAGAACTCTTATACATGTTTATTCATTTTTACCGTGTTAGTTGAATAATTTTTACCCTCCCACAGCGATAGTTAGAGTACAAGAAATTAGCAATAGATATCGTTATTAGTTGTTAGTGTTCTGAAAGAAGTTAATTCTACTGAGGTGGTTAAAGGGGCGTAAAAGTTTATTTGGGATGCAGGCTTAATTACAATTTGAAGCGGTTTGAAGAAAGAATTGGCGTAGGCATTGTTTTTTGGGGGGATTATGTCGAACGCTTGCTTTCTGTTGTGTCTCATCTCGCTTATTACTCCTAGTATCAGCCCCTACTCGTAATTACTGCTTTTTATTGTTCATCATGGATGTAGTATTTCTATTCCAGTATAATTCGAGTTATGGTCCCCACTGATTACACATTATAATGTCTCATTGATACGGTATAATCGATGGTGGGCAATAGATTACGGCATGGCGTTGGTAATGCATTAGTATACAAGATCCTCTTGTACAAGTATGTGGTTGAAGGAGAAGGTTTAACTGAACATAATTTGATATTGATGATGACCTTTAATCAAAAGCAAGAAATATATGGATGTTAGTGGTTCATAGCAGTTGTAATGTACAGATTTAGAGGACTGCGAGCTTCTAAAACTCTTTCGTTGGTACTTGAATGTGCATAAATTACAATTGATTTCGCTAATATGCTTTAATATACTTGCCTGGACACAAATACATTATATGCTTGGTAAAATATGCATGACAATTAAAACATCTTTTAGACTATGTTGGTATTCTTTAACTTTATTTTGGGGCAAAACGTAAATGGATAGATGCCATCTGAATCTTCCTATTCAACTTGCGGTAGTTCTTACTTTCTTCCTTCTGTAATAAATAGGAAAAATTGGATATGTTAGTCATAATAACTTAAAAAATAAATAATTAGTTACTATAAGTTGTTGTAATTAGAGTTCATACCTTTACAGAGGTTGAATCGATGTACTCTTTGACGCTATAACCAAAGAAAAAGTTGGCGGCTTAAATTAGTATAACTCGTGCGCGCCGTTCTCCACCAGAAACTTCCAGCATTAAGGAGTGCAGGATCCATTTTAAGTTGACAAATTGCGAAAATGTAAATTTTCCCAGTGAGTGTTAATTTACACACTTTTCTTGCAATCTTTGTTGTGTTTGTATTCTCAATTTCTCTACATCGTAATGCAACAGTTGTTTTTCTTGGCAATGAAACTGAAACTGGCCTTTGTTAGATTAAAGTCCCAAATTTGTGAAGCTAATTTTCATCTATAAATAGGATTTTCCAAAAGATGCCAGCGCATCAGAAACAGATATGCATGTCTTACAGGGCCTCTCAACTTGTATAACAACATGAAAAGGGAAAATAAACGTACATGTCCGACTTTGACCGTAACTGGAAGTCATATAATTGTGTACTATCATGTGAACATATAAATAGTCCTTTCTCTTATTTGGCGTATGTATATAGTATGGACTTAGGTATTTATATGCATAAAGCTTAATTATTTTGCTATAAAGTTTGACATTATGTAAACACGTGTAACAGAAGTGAGATGTTGTATACATATGAACAGGGCATACCTTTTGGCAAACGTTCGGATTGTGAGACTTGAAGGCAAGACTCTCCCCTTGCGTGATGTCGTAGGGATGGAAACATGTGAGCATAAGAGAGATAAGGATATGTAAAAATATTATCATTTTAAAACCTTCTCGTGACCTATAGAAAAATTGTGGATAGCTTAACTTTACAAATGACACATCTATTGACATTATGTAAATAGTGTAACAGAAGTGAGATGTCGTATAGATATGAAAAGGGCATACCTTTTAGCAAACATCCGGATTGTGAGACTTGAAGGCAAGACTTTTCCCTGGCATGATGTCGTAGGGCTGGAAACATGTGAGCATAAGAGGGATAAGGATGTGTAAACATATTACTTCATGTGAGCATAGTGGAATCTTAATGGATCAAATTATTTAGTCCTGCAAGAGGTAGAAATAAGGAAGGTTGCATTACTTGTAACATATTTCTTATTCATACTGAGACTTTTCATAAAATCCTTTGTTTATACATTAGCCTTATTGACTCTATGAGAACGATAAGGAATGATTTGTAGGCACATATCTTTACTGTAATCACATAAAACAACTGACAACTTATTAGTATAGTCACTGGGATTTCTGCATGCAAATATTTATTTCCCCCAATAAAGTTGTTGCTACCATACCAGCGGAACATGTTAGCTATTTGACGTCCATAAATGAATTACAAATTTAACAGTGAGGAACATGTTTTGATTTAAAAGGGACTATGTTTTGTTAAGCAGAACATGTTTTCATTCAAGAGCGACCATGTTTTGTTAAGCATGGGTAACAGGGCATACCTTTGGGCGGCCATCTGCATTGTGAACCTTCTGATTATTAAATTGAAGTAGACATAACTTTTTGCATCGGTTTGGATTAGGAGCCTGTTGATTGGTAAATTAAATAAAGCACTCCACAGCAACCCTGTGAACAATTGTTTCCCCATGAATTTTTTGCTACAATATGAGCGGAACATATACCATACCAGCGGAACATGATGGAGAGTTGAGGTCCATAAAAGTATTAAAAATTTAATATTCAATGACATGTTTTGATTCGAAAGAGACTATGTTTGGTTAAGCAGTAGTAAAAGGGCAGACCTTTTGTCGTCCGTCCAAATTATGAATCATCTAATTATTAAATAGATTTAAAGATTCCAGATCAAGGCTAAAACCACCAGTTTTTCCCATGAAGTTGTTGCTACCATACCAGCGGAACATGTCGAGATGTGACATCCGTAAAAGAATTAAAAAATTAACAGTGAACAAAACGTTTGCATTAGAAAGTGATTATGTTTGGTTAGGCAGAAGTAACATCTCATACTTTTTTGTGTCTGTACGGATTGGGAACCTGCTGATTAGTACATTGAATAAAATACTACACAACAATCTAGTGAACAACTGTTAGAAAAAAAACATTCCACAACAATCCTGTGAACAATTGTTTCCCCAAAAACTTGTTGGTAGCATACCAGAGCAACTTGTTGGAGATTTCACAAAAGTGAGTATGTTTGATTAAGCACGAAGGAATACCTTTTGGCTTCTGTAATTACAAATTTAACAGTGAAGAACATGTTTTGATTCAAAAGGGACTATGTTTGATTAAGCAGAACATGTTTTCATTCGAGAGCGACTATGTTTTGTAAAGTAGGAGTAACATGGCATACCTTTGGGCGTCCATCTGCATTGTGAACCTTCTGATTATTAAATTGAAGTAGGCATACATTTTTGCGTCTTTTTGGATTGGGAACCTGCTAATTAGTAAATTAAATAAAGCACTCCACAACAACCCTGTGAACAACTACAATATGAGCGGAACATGTACCATACCAGTGTAATATGATGGCAGTTGAGGTCCATAAAAGTATTAAAAATTTAACATTCAATGACATATTTTGATTCGAAAGTGACTATGTTTAGTTAAGCAGTAGTAAAAGGGCATACCTGTTGTCGTTCGTTGCCATAACAATGAAGTAGGAACTTATTGGTATATCAATGAAACATTTTGGAGTCATTAATAGCACATGGATCTTGTTTGAGTAACCGGATACCTTCTGACATTCATTAGTGCAATAAACATGTAAGATTTGGAAAACAAGTAAGTATTGGAATGTCTTGACATCTTCTAGGGTGGAAACAAGTTCATTGGTAACGTAGGACATCATACAAAACCATTATGGATCACATGTTATTGAATAACTTTGGAAGCTTTCTTAATAGAACAATTGTTCACTTTCATGCCAAAGATGTGGTATAGAGTATGCTTTACATACCTGAATGTCAACCTTCAATACTAGTCCCAAATGGACTTCCAGTCTTTTTGGATTACTTATCTACAATGTACATATATAGCAATCTAGTATTAGCAACCAAACGTCACAATTCAATTATTTGAATTCACCAAACTAATGGTTAAGTAGTAAGCCTTAATTACACCATAAAGGGTGTCACTTTAACCCTCTTATACTCCAATTACATTCACATGCCATGCATATTCATACAACATCCTCCAATGTCAAGTTTGGATTCATTTATCCTTCCAACCAATCCATTAAACCAAATTGAGCCATAGACATGAATAATCATCGATTCAATAGTATATCACCATATCCACCTTCCATAACTCAATTACCATATCCACCTTCCACAATTCAATACAACCAAACCATGCAAAATAGTCCATAACCCTATTTCCATCACCTTTCAATAACAACCAATACATATAATCCTCTATCACACATATACATATGGAAATGAACAAAGGCAAACAATATTCATACCTTAGAATTACCTCTTGATTATGCAATCCTGTTTGCACAAATAACAGGTGTCGTTCGAAGCTCTCGAGATGACAAACGTATTTATCGGATTACTTTGGAATTTCTATGGTTGAATCAAAAGTAATTTAAAGGTCAAATTTGACTACAGATTGTTCTTTCACAATGATTGATGATGAAAATGAGCTTTTGAACTCATATACATGTATATATACACATATTCCCGTCCATAATATAATAGAAAATGACCAAAATACCTTTAAAATTTAAATAATGTCAAATCTGTCCTTTGGTGGACTGTTTTGATAAGCTAAAGTAGATCGACCATAACTCTTTGCTCCGATATTGGATTTGGGTGAAATTGGTATCGTTAGAAGGATAATTCAAAGGGCTTTCATTTCATATAAAGTAGGCCACCCAGTTCGTCCTGTACAAGGAGTTATGATCATTTGAAGTTGATCCTAAACATCTATTTTGATACGCTGAAGTAAAACGAGTATAACTCCTTACTCAGACGTTGACTTTGGATGAAACCAATTGCATTGTAAAGAAGACTCAAAGATATTTCTTTTAATAGGTCCCAGCTCTCTCAGTTCATTATATTAAGGGAGTTATGATAGTTCGAAGTTGACCCAAAAATTCGGCTAGCCTCAGTAGTTTGTGTGCAGGAAATTTTCTTGCATATTTACTATTCCCAAATATCCCGGCCACCGTTTTATAATTTTGAACATGCTCGATTATATCCGAAACCTATCCATTTTTGGAAATCTTTATATCGTTGGAAAGCTTATTCAATAACCTTTGCATGGAACCATCGACGGGCAAATTCTGGTATAAATAAAATAAAAATTAATTTCATATAAATAAGACCAATACACATACTTGAATACGCCAATACACGTACTTGAATACGGGGTGTTATAGCTGCAGCCCATGGTTTCGGGGGTGGGCCCGGGGTCCGAGCGTGCTGTGGGCTAAAAATTGATCGAAACGTGCCAAGGAGGTTGGGGATTATCCCAGTGTGGTCCATTTTAATTTTCGTGGCCATTTGGGTGGACAAACAAGCAAAACAGCGCGTACAGGACGTTTTCTGGCCTAATCGGTGTGCTATAGCCCACTGTTTCGGCGCTGGGCCTGGGTTCGAGTGTGCTGTGGGCCAAAAATTGATCGGGGCCTTCCAGGGAGGTTGGGGATCATCTCAGTGTGGTTTATTTAAATTTTCATGGCCATTTTTATGGACAAACCGGTGAAACATCATGAGCAGAGCATTTTCGGACCAAATTAGTGTGCTATAACCCACGGTTTTGGGGGTGAGCCAGGGGTCCGGGCGTGCTGTAGGTCGAAAATTGACTTGGGCATGCCAAGGAGGTTGGAGATCATCCCAATGTGGTCCGTTTTGATTTTATCGGCTATTTGGGAGGACAAACGGGCAAAACGGTGTGCATAGTGCATTTTCGGGTTAAATCGGTGTGCTATAATCCACGGTTTTGGGGGTGGGCCCAGGGTTCGAGCGTGCTGTGCCAAAAATTAACTGGGGCATGCCAAAGAGGTTGGGAATCATTGCAGTGTGGTTCGTTTTAATTTTTGTGGCCATTTGGGCGGACAAACGGGCGAAACAACGAATGGGGAATTTTCGGACCATATCGGTGTGCTAGAGCCCCCGATTTTGGGGGTGGGCTAGGGGTTCGAGCATGTTATGAGCCAAAAATCGACCGGGGCATGCCAGGGAGGTTGGGGATTGTCCCAGTGTGGTCCGTTTAATTTTTTATGGCCATTTAGGTAGACAAACAGGCGAAACGGCACGAACAGGGCATTTTTGGGTCAAATCGATGTGCTATAGCCCATGGTTTTGGGGGTGGGCTCGAGGTCCGGGCATTCTGTGGGCTAAATATCGCTCGGGGCGTGCTAGGGAGGTTAGGGATCATCCCACTGTGGTCCGTTTAAATTTTTGTGGCAATCAGGGTGGACAAATAGGTGAAATGGTATGAATGGGGCATTTTCGGGCCAAATCCGTGTGCTATAGCCCACGGTTTCGGGGAAAGACCTGTGGTCCGGGTGTGCTGTGGGCCAAAAATTGACCGGGGCGTGCCAAGGAGGTTGGGAATCATCTCAGTGTGGTGTGTTTAAATTTTTGTGGTCATTTAGGTGGACAAATAGGCGAAATGGCGAGAACGACACATTTTTGGGCCAAATCGATGTGCTATAGCGCACAGTTTTGGGGGTGGGCCCGGGGTCCGGGCGTGCTGTGGGCTGAAAATCGACCGGGGCATTCCAGGGAGGTTAGGGATCATCCCAGTTTGATCCGTTTAAATTTTATGGCCATTTGGGTGGACAAACGGGCAAATCAGCGCGAACGAGGCAATTTCGGGCCAAATCAGTGTGTTATAGCCCACGTTTTTGGGGGGTGGGCCAGAGGTCCGGGCATGCTATGGGCCAAAAATCGATTGGGGCGTGCCAAGGAGGTTCGGGGATCGTCCCAGTGTGGTCCGTTTTAATTTTCGTGGCCAATTAGATGGACAAACGTGCGAAATGGTGCGAACGGGACATTTTTGGGCCAAATCGGTATGCTATAGCCCACGGTTTCAAGAGTGGGCCCTGGATCCGGTCATGCTGTGGGCTGATGTTGACACCCAATTTTGACCTCCCGATATCAATTTTTGGTTGTTATTTAACAAGTTATTAATTTTTAAATATTAGTATTTTTTGCACATTTTCTTGCATCAAACAGATTTTTGACATATCGCATTCATAATTTTGAAAAGTGTATAAATTATTTTATTATCTTTTAGAATAATTTTTTATAATTTTTAAAATTAAATATGAAATTTTACATAATTCTATTAATTAAATTATTTTTTCACGTAATTGTGCACACTCACATTTTTTGTACATGCACTGACTAATTTTGCATTATTTAATGCTATATTATTATCTTTATTTATTATTCTTTATTGACCTTGTTATTATATATATTATTACTTTTTATTACGATTTTTTATTTATTATTATTTGTTATTTATTATTTAATATTATTATTTATTCTTTAATTATTATTATCATATATTATTATCCCTACTTTAAATAATAGCCTAAATTAAAATTATTGTGCACAATTTATTTACCTTTTAGTCCAATACAATCTTAGCCTATTCTACTCAATCCATTACAATCTTACCCAATTTATTATCAATCTAATCAATTTACATTTAATTTATGACAATTTTAGCCACTTGATGTCAATTTCAGCCTAACCTATGACAATTCTAATCACAATCTTAAATCCCAGCCGTTGATCAAAATTGATCTAACGGCTGAGGTCAATCTTCACCTCTTTCCTTTTAAGACCAAACAAGAAACCCTAAGCCCTCCATTCTTCTCCAAAAACAGCCTCCACCACCCTCTCTCTACTTTCTCTCTCTGCCTCTCTTCTCCCTCTCCTCAAGCCACCTTCACCTCCACCTCTCCGTTTTCCGCCGCCGTCCACCACTCCGGCATACCGTCGACGAAGACGAAGCAGCCAACAGAGGCTACCCACGCCGCCATGCAACCACCCCGCTCCGGTGACCCCCCGCCGTCATATCCGGCGAAAACAGAGACAACAGCGCCAACCAGCTGCTCCACCTCCATTATCCTCTCAACGCCGCCGCCATCGAACCCTCACGCCGCTGCTCCAACCAGAGCCGCCAGCGCCACAGCCCATTCCTCCGATCTCCTTCCATCCCCGCCATCCGCATCCCCAACGGCAATAACATCAACGAAACCAGCCCCTTTCGGTCACGCCTCAATCTCTGATTGTCACTGTCAAATTACGACGGATTTGTGATGAATCCGTCTAGTTTGGTACCCTCATTTAATCTCGTGTCTCAAATTAACACTATCATCTTTAACAGTTTATTAATTTTTGAATTAGTGACATTCAATTTTTATTTTGTGATTCGATTCTTTTAGTTTCATGTTTGTTTGTAATGCTAAAACCCCCAAAATTCATGAGGCTTAACTTTAACTTCAAATTTTTAGTTAGATTGCTGATTCGTGTTTGCTCTCATATGTGGATGGTGTCAGCTGGTACAGTATTGACAAAATATTTACTCTTAGATTGAATATTTTTGAGACTGATTGCCTATATCATTTTAAGGATTCGAGTTGACTCGGGCATGTACAATTTACTGTGATTAAGTAGTATTTTACGTGATTAATTATTTGGTATCCGAATCTTTTGATTAGAAATGGAAGTATCTTTTGGCTGACCTTGCTAAGTGCGTATTCTATTTTTGGTGAATTATTCCACGTGATTTTTCTCACCCAATTTGCATAATTTACTTAATTGCTTATTTATGCTATTAGAAAATTTGTGAGAGTGTATTTACGGTGATTTATCATATTGATTTATTTTATTGATTTGATCTTCTTAAATTATTATTCCCTCTTTTACTTTACCCTTAATTGCTTAGGTCACCTATTTAAGGAAATTTTTTCCTTAATTGACTGATTAGCATATTTCTCTCCCACTTAATTGATTCAGTTTGTTAATTGATTTCTTAGAATATTTTATTGTCCTTTCTTATAGACATTAATTGATTCTATTACTATTTCTTACTTTTACTTCTTTATCCTCCCCCACTATATAAACAACCCCTCCTCATTTTAAGGGGACAAGTTACAACAAAATATATACTCTCTCTCTCACAAAAGCTTAAAACAATAAGGCAATTTCACTTTATTACTTTGACACTTATTTTGGGAGCATCAATCTTGAGCTTTGGGTAGCAATCCATTTTTCAGAATTCGTGCTTCTTGGTTCTCTTATTATTATTTTCATCGACCACTTGTAAGTCTTTCATCGATGCATTTATATATCTAGAAAGCATTAGAAAGCATGTTCATTGGAGTAGTTTAATAATTGCTTACTACTTGTTTAATTGTTCGATGTGTCAAACTGTGTGTAGTTTTGTCTTCTGCTTGCCTTGCTCTTTTGCTTTGTATCTAACGGGTATTCGAGATTGCAAGAGTCGTCGGGGAGTTTACAATAAATTGTATTAGTCTATTTAGTTTTATTTTCTTATTATTTGGCCTGTAATAATCTTGTAAAAACGTTACTATTATTGTAACAATAATTTTGGGGAACGCTTCGCGAGGGCGGGGATTTATGTGCTCTGTGAATAATATAAGTAGGCACAACCTAAGATTACGTGCAATATGTGTTACGTGGGTCATCAAGGCACAATGAATCTTGGATTCATTAATATATGCAGCGCTTAATTTTGTTTATTAAAGAATCTTAGCATTAAGTGTAAATATGCCTATCATGTTAGCACGAATATAAGCATATTAACTTGACATTATGTGTTATAACATATTGGGCGTCTTAATTTGACATGTGGCATACCAACGTACTTTGGCATGTTAAACTATAAAACTTGATAATGCATCTTTAGAACATTAGTATGTTAAGTTCAAACATACGAGCATATTGTAAACTTGTTAAATGGTGGGTTTTAACGAGTTAATATATTCTTAGCATGATCATGATTTTAAGCACGTCTATCCATGAATATGTTAACAATTAATATCATGCTTGTTAAATATTACAATTACGTTTATCGCATTTTCTAATATGTTAATACAATTTTCAACATGTTTAATAATATTTCAGCATGTTTAATACAATTTTCAGAATGTTTAATAATATTTCAGCATGTTTAATACAATTTTCAGAATGTTTAACAATATTTTCAGCTTGTTTAAATCATGTTTTTGTATAATTAGACAATTTGAGCACGTTATCAACATTAGAACATTAAAATTCTGCCCTTCTAATAAATTTCAGCATGTCATAACTACTTCTAGTATGTAAAAGTTTTTGTATATTGGCATATCTCCATGTTTAAATATAATGTTAGCTTTTAGACATTTTTAATATGTTGGTTCATTTTCTTTATGAAATTCTGCAATAATGCAACTGCTGGTTTATTAAAATACATATTTTGAGTATTTTTCGATATGTTTAACACTAGAGTAAGTATATTATGGCACTCTTAACATGTTAATTTCTTTAAATATTCTTGTTGATTTCCTATGTTCTCATCTATATTTTATGACAATTCATAAGCATTTTTGTTTGACACATTTACCACATTTTTGACGCCCCCTCGTAGACACACATTACATTATTGCATACACGAATCACAATCGGCCTTTATCACTATTCGTTGATCATTTAGACACCATGCCTATAGGTTAATGACGTAACAAATAATTATTTGTCTTCGCATGTTATCATTGATCAACTTTAATCTAATCAAGAGGCGAACTTGGGATTATTACGTGCTACTTGTTGTCCAGTATGTTCGCTTCGAGTCCTTGGCAACATAGCTTTCTTTTAGTCTAGAACACAAATCCAAAATAGCAAAGTCCAATGCCTCTTGGACGATAGTCGGGACGTTAAATATTACTAAAACTGTTAGTTTTGTCCTTGTCATAGAACGACTTTAGACATGACATCCATCCTAGGTGGGGTGGGATGGGTAGGACCTTTTCGGAAATGATGATCCCAACAAAATATTAACGGCGAGGCTAATGACATGATTACTTGTCTAAGAGTTCGGCCCTTGGGTCGGATGATGATTAACAAGTTGAGTTTCTGATTTGAATAGAACCAAAATATATCTTTGTTTGACTCGGACGATTTCTTTTAGCCTTTTTATTTATTTTACATGTTTATTTGGGGTAGCTAGTTTATTATAAAGCAGTCCCCTTTTTATTATAAATTATGTCATTTCTTTCTCCTCGCTTATCTTATTTCTATGTTTTTTTATTTATTTTATCACCTAGATAATCGACAATTAACATTAACAAATGACATATGTTTGCTTATTAATTATCTTATATCTTAGCTAAACAGTAAATTAATAATAAAAGAAGAGACCTTTATTTGATCACATAAAATCTCCATGTAAAGTACGAATTCGGTCGGGAGCCACCTTTGTGGACCTCGAAAGGTGCCTAACACCTTTCTTTTGAGGTAATTTGAACCCTTACTCGAACTTTGATGAACTAAGACTAAAATGACAAAATAGGTTTGTAGTATCCTAGACCGGTGCCCTAACGCACCTTAACACGTTAAGTGGTGACTCTCACACCCTTCTTTTAAACATAATCCCAGAAAGAGTGTGTCAAGTCGAATCCCGCCTTCCGCGAGGAAAAAAGGGGCGCGATAGCTAAAAATCAATCGGGGCGTAGCAGGGAGGTTGGGGATCATCCTAGTATGGTCCGTTTAAATTTTTGTGGTCATTAGAGTGGACAAACGGGCAAAACAACACGAACGAAGCATTTTTAGGCCAAATCGGTGTGCTACAGCCCATGGTTCAGGGGGTTAACTCAGGGTGCTGTGGCCCGAAAATCGGCTGGGGCATGCCAGGGAGTTTGGGGATCACCCAAGTGTGGTCGGTTTGAATTTTTTTGGCCATTTAGGTGGATAAATGGGCGAAACGACACGAACGTGGAGTTTTCGGGCCAAATTAGTGTGTAATAGCCTACGGTTTTGGGGGTAAGCCCGGGGTTCGGGCGTGCTATGGGCCGAAAATTGACAAAGGCATGCCAGGGAGGTTGGGGATCGTCCCAGTGTGATTCGTTTAAGTTTTTATGGCTATTTGGATGGACACACGGGTAAAACGGCACGAATGTGGCATTTTTGAGCTAAATCGGTGTGCTATAACACACGGTTTTGGAGGTGTGGACCCGAGGTTCGGGCATGTTGTGGGTCGAAAATAAATTGGGGCATTTTCGAGCTAAATCGGTGTGCTATAGCCCACGGTTTTAGGGGTGGGCCATGGGTCTGGGCCTGCTGTGGGCCAAATATCGATCGGGGTGTACCAGGGAGGTTGGGGATCGTCCCAGTATGGTCCGTTTAAATTTTTGTGGCCATTTGGGAGGACAAACGGGCGAAACGGGTGAACGGGGCATTTTCATACCAAATCGATGTGCTAATACCCATGGTTTCGAGGGTGGGCCCAGGGTCCGGGCGTGCTGCGGTTCAAAAATTGATCGGGGCATGCCAGGGAGATTGGGGATCGGCCCAGTATGGTCTATTTAAATTTTGGTTGCTATTTAAGTAGACAAACGGGCAAAATAGTGCGAACGGATTATTTTTGGGCCAAATCGGTGTGTTATAGCCCATGATTGCGGGGGTTGGCCTGGGGTTCGGGCGTGCTGTGAGCAAAAAATTGATCGAGGTATGCTAGGGAGGTTGGGGATCGTCCCAGTGTAGTTAGTTTAAGTGTTTGTGGCCATTTAGGTGGATACACGATTGAACGGGGCATTTTCGGGCCAAATCGGTGTGCTATAGAGCCCACAGTTTTGGGGGTGGGCACAGTGTACGAGCATGTTGTGGGACAAAAATTGATCGAGGCGTGCCATGGAGGTCGGGGATCGTCCCAGTGTGGTCTGCTTAAATTTTTATGGCCATTTGGGTGGACAAATGGGTGAACAGAGTATTTTCGAGCCAAATCGGTGTGTTATAGCCCACAGTTTTGGGGGTGGGCCCGGGTTCCGGGCATGCTATATGCCAAAAATTAATTGGGGCATGCCAAGGAGGTTGGTTATTATCTCAGTGAGGTCCGTTTTAATTTTCATGAACTTTTGGGTGGATAAACGGGTGAAACGACATGAATGAGACATTTTCGGGCTAAATCTAGCCCACGGTTTTGAGGGTGGGCTCGGGCTCCGGGCGTGCTATGGGCCAAAAATCTACCGGGGCATGCCAGGGAGGTTGGGGATCTTCCTAGTATGGTCCGTTTAAAATTTGTGGCAATTTGGGTGGACAAACGGGCGAAACGGCGCAAACGATGCATTTTTGGGCTAAATCGGTGTGCTATGGCCCACGGTTTTGGGGGTGGGCTTGGGGTTCGGGCATGCTGTGGGCCAAAAATTGATCGGCGCTTGCCAGAGAGGTTGGGGATCATCCCAGTGTGGTCCGTTTAAATTGATTGGGGCGTGCCAGGGAGGTTGGGGATAGTGTCAGTGTGGTTCGTTTAAATTTTTGTGTCCATTTGGGTGGACAACATGGCAAAATAGCACGAACGAGGCATTTTTAGGCCAAATCGGTGTGTTATAGGCCACAGTTTTGGGGGTGGGTTCGGGGTTCGAGCATGCTGTGGGCCAGAAATCGACCGGGGCATGCCAAGGAGGTTGGGGATCATCCTAGTGTGGTCCATTTTAATTTTTTTGGCCATTTGGGTGGACAAACAAGTGAAATGGTGAGAACGGGGCATTTTTGGGCCAAATCGGTGTGCTAGAGCCCACGGTTTTGGGGGTGGGCCCGAGGTTCAGGCATGCTATGGGATGAAAATCAATCGGGGCGTGGCAGTGAGGTTGGGGATCATCCCAGTGTGGTCCGTTAAAATTTTTGTGGCCATTTAGGTGGACAAACAGGTTAAAAAGCAAGAACGGGGCTATTTCGCACCAAATCGGTGTGCTATAGTCCACTATTTCGGGGGTGGGCCTGGGGTTTGGGTGTGCTATCGGCCAAAAATGGACCAGGGTATGCCAGGGAGGTTGGGGCATTTTTTGAGCCAAATCAGTGAGCTATAGCCCACGGTTTTGGGGGTGGGCCTGGGGTACGGGCGTACTGTAGGCCAAAAATTGTTTAGGGCGTACTAAGGAGGTTAGGGATTGTACCAATGTGGTCAGTTTTAATTTTCGTGGCCATTTGGATGGACAAATGGGCGAAACGGTGTGAACAGGGCATTTTCGGCCCAAATTGGTGTGCTAGAGCCCACGGTTTTGGGGGTGGGCCCGGGCTTCGGGGGTGCTGTAGGATGAAAATCTATCGAGGCGTGCTAGTGAGGTTGGGGATCATCCCAGTGTGGTCCGTTTAAATTTTTGTGGACATTTAGGTGGACAAACAGGCGAAACAGCGCGAACAGGGCTATTTCGGGCCAAATTGGTGTGCTATAGTCCACTATTTTGGAGGTGGGCCTGGGGTCTTGGTGTGTTATGGGCAGGTGTGCCAGGGAGGTTGGGAATCATCCCAGTATGGTTCGTTTAAATTTTCATGGCCATTAGGGTGGACGAACGGGCGAAACGACACGAACGAGGCATTTTTTGGCCAAATCGATGTGCTATAGCCCACCGTTTTGAGGGATGGGTTTGCGGTTCGAGCGTGCTGTTGACTAGAAATGTAACGGGGCTTTCCAGAGAAGTTGGGGATCATCCCAGTGTGGTCTGTTTAAATTTTTGTTGCCATTTGGGTGGACAAATGGGAGAAACGGCGCAAACTGGGCTTTTTTGGTGGTTTTTGGGGTGGGCCCAGGGTCTGCGCGTGCTGTGTGCCAAAAATTGATCGGGGTATGCCAGGGAGGTTGGAGATCACCTCAGTGTGGTCTGGTTAATTTTTTGTGGCCATTTGGGTGGACAAACGGGTGAAATGGTACGAACATGACATTTTCGGACCAAATCGATGTGCTACATAGCCCACAGTTTTGGGGTAGGCTCGGGGTCCGGGCGTGCTGTAGGTTGAAAATCAATTGGGGCGTGCCATGGAGGTTGGGGATCGTCCCAGTATGGTCCGTTTAACTTTTCGTTACCATTTGGGAGGACAAACGGGCGAAACGGGCGAACGAGGCATTTTCATACCAAATCGATGTGCTAATGCCCATGGTTTTGAGGGTGGGCCTAGGTTCCGGGCGTGCTGTGGGTCAAAAATCGATCGGGACGTGCCAGGGAGATTGGGGATCATCCCAGTATGGTCTATTTAAATTTTGGTGGCCATCTAGGTAGACAAACGGGCAAAACGGTGTGAAGGGATATTTTTGGGCCAAATCGGTGTGCTATAGCCCATGATTGCGGGGTTTGTCCTGGGGTCTGGGCGTGCTGTGGGCCAAAAATTGACTGAGGTATGCCAGGGAGGTTGGGGATCGTCCCAGTGTAGTTCGTTTAAATATTCGTGGCCATTTGGGTGGATACACAATTGAACGGGGCATTTTTGGGCCAAATCGGTGTGCTATAGCCCATAGTGTATGAGCATGTTGTGGGCTAAAAATTGATCAGGGCGTGCCATGGAGGTCGGGGATCAGCCCAGTGTGGTCTATTTAATTTTTTATGGCCATTTGGGTGGACAAATAGGTGAATGGAGCATTTTCGAGCCAAATCGACGTGCTATAGCGCCCACGGTTTTGGGGGTGGCCCAAGGGTTCAGGCATGCTGTATGCCAAAAATTAATCGGGGAATGCCAAAGAGGTTGGGTATCATCCAGTGAAGTCCGTTTTAATTTTCGTGAACTTTTGGGTGGACAAACGGGCGAAACGACATGAATAGGGCATTTTCGGTATAAATCTAGCCCACGGTTTTGAGGGTGGGCTCGGGGTCCGGCGTGCTATGGGCCAAAAATCTACCGGGACATGCGAGGGAGGTTGGGGATCGTCCTAGTATGGCCCGTTTAAATTTTGTGGCCATTTGGGTGGACAAACGGGCGAAACATCGCAAACGGTGCATTTTTGGGCCAAATTGGTATGCTATGGCCCATGGTTTTGGGGGTGGGCTTGGGGTTCGGGCATTCTGTAGGCCAAAAATTGATCGACGCCTGCCAGGAAGGTTAGGGATCAGCCCAGTGTAGTCTGTTTTAATTGATTGAGGCATGCCAGGGAGGTTGGGGATAGTGTGAGTGTGGTTCATTTAAATTTTTTTGGCCATTTGGGTGGACAACTTGGCAAAATAGTGTGAACGAGGCATTTTTGGGCCAAATCGGTGTGTTATTGGCCATGGTTTCGGGGGTGGGTCCAGGGTCCGAGCATGCTGTGGGCCAAAATTGACCGAGGCATGCCAAGGAGGTTGGGGATCATCCTAGTATGGTCCGTTTTAATTTTTGTGGCCATTTGTGTGGAGAAAGAGGGGAAATGGTGCGAACGGGGCATTTTTTAGCCAAATCGGTGTGCTATAGCCCTCGATTTTGGGGGTTGGATCGAGGTTCGATCGTTCTATGGGACAAAAATCAATCGGGGCGTGCCAATGAGGTTGGGGATCATCCCAATGTGGTTCGTTAAAATTTTTGTGGCCATTTAGGTGGACAAACAGGCAAAAAAGTGAGAACGGGGCTATTTCGCGTTAAATCGGTGTGCTATAGTCCACTATTTCGGGGGTGGGCCTGGGGTCTGGGTGTGCTGTGGGCCAAAAATAGACCAAGGCGTGCCAGGGAGGTTGAGGATCGTCCCATTAAGGTTCATTTAAATTTTCCTGGCCGTTAGGGTGGACAAACAGGTGAATGGGGCATTTTTGGGCCAAATCAGTGAGCTATAGCCCACGATTTTTGGGGTGGGCCTGGGGTCCGGGCGTACTATGGGCTAAAAATCATTTGGGGCGTACCAAGGAGGTTAGGGATCGTACCAATGTGGTCCGTTTTGATTTTCATGGCCATTTGGGTGGACAAACAGGTGAAACGGTGTGAACGGGGTATTTTTGGCCCAAATTGGTGTGCTATAGCCCACGGTTTCGGGGGTGGACCCGGGGTTCAGGTGTGCTGTAGGACGAAAATCTATTGGGGCGTGCCAGTGAGGTTGGGTATCATCCCAGTGTGGTCCTTTTAAATTTTTGTGGCCATTTAGGTTGACTAACAGGCGAAATAGCGCGAACAGGGCTATTTCGGGCCAAATTGGTATGCTATAGTCCACTATTTTGAAGCTGGGACCAGGGTCTTGGTGTGTTATGGGAGGGCGTGCCAGGGAGGTTGGGGATCGTCTCAGTATGATTTGTTTAAATTTTCGTGGCCATTAGGGTGGACGAACGGGAGAAACGACATGAACAGGGTATTTTCTTACCAAATCGGTGTGCTATAGCCCACGGTTTTGAGGGATGGGTTTAGGGTCTGAGCGTGCTGTTGACCGAAAATGTACTGGGGCATGCCAGAGAAGTTGGGGATCATCCCAGTGTAATCTGTTTAAATTTTTGTTGCTATTTGGGTGGACAAACAGGCAGAACGGCGCAAATAGGGCTTTTTTGGTGGTTTTGGGGGTGGGTCCAGGGTCCGCGCGTACTGTGTGCCAAAAATTGATCGGGGCATGCCAGGGAGGTTGGGGATCATCTCAGTGTGGTCTGGTTAAATTTTTGTGGCCATTTGGGTGGACAAACAGGAAAAATGATGTGAACGGGGCATTTTTGGACCAAATTGATGTGCTACATAGCCCACAATTTTGGGGGTGGGCTCGGGGTCCGGGCGTGATGTAGGCTGAAAATCGATTGGGGCGTGCCATGGAGGTTGGGGATCGTCCCAGTATGGTCCGTTTAAATTTTCGTGGCCATTTGGGAGGACAAACGGGCGAAATGGGCGAACGGGGCATTTTCATACCAAATCGATGTGCTAATGCCCATGGTTTCGAGGGTGGGCCTAGGTTCCGGGCATGCTGCGGGTTGGAAATCGATCGGGGCGTGCCAGGGAAGTTGGGGATTGTCCCAGTGTGGTCTATTTAAATTTTGGTGGCCATTTGGGTAGGCAAATGGGCAAAACGGTGCGAACGGGTTATTTTTGGGCCAAATCGGTGTTCTATAACCCATGATTGCGGGGGTTGGCCCGGAGTATGGGCGTGCTGTAGGCCAAAAATCGACCGAGGTGTGCCAGGGAGGTTGGGGATTTTCCTAGTGTAGTTCGTTTAAATGTTCGTGGCCATTTGGGTGGACACACGATTGAACGGGGCATTTTCGAGCTAAATCGGTGTGCTATAGCCCACAGTTTTGGGGGTGGGCACAGTGTACGAGCGTGTTGTGGGCCAAAAATTGACCAAGGCATGCCATGCAGGTCAGGGATCGTCCTAGTGTTATCTGTTTAAATTTTCATGGCTATTTGGGTGGATAAACAGGAAAAAAAGCGCGAACGAGGCTTTTCAGGCTAAATTGGTGTGCTAGAGCCTACGATTTTGGGGGTGGGCCCGAGGTCTGAGCGTGTTGTGGGCCAAATATTAAACGAGGTATTCTAGGGAGCTTGGGGATCATCCCAGTGTGGTCTGTTTAAATTTTCATGGCCACTTGGGTGGACAAACGACTTAAACATCGCGAATGGGGCATTTTCAGGCCAAATCGGTGTGCTATAACCCACGGTTTTTGGGGAGAGACTGGGGTTCGGGCATGCTGTCGGCCAAAAATTGACCGGGGCATGCCATGGAGGTTGGGGATCATCCCTGTGTGGTCTGTTTAAATTTTTGTGGCTATTTGGGTAAATAAACGGGCGAAACCGCGTGAATGATGCCTTTTTAGGCCAAATCGGTGTACTATAGACCACAGTTTTTGGGTTGGGCCAGGGGTTTGGGCGTGCAGTGGGCGAAAAATCGACCGAGGGATGCCACGGAGGTTGAGGATCATCCCAGTGTGGTCCGTTTAAATTTTGTGGCCATTTGGGTGGAGAAACAGGCGAAACGGTGTGAACGGGGTATTTTTGGCCCAAATTGGTGTGCTATAGCCCACGGTTTCGGGGGTGGGCTCGGGGTCCGGGTGTGCTGTAGGACGAAAATCTATTGGGGCGTGCCAGTGAGGTTGGGGATCATCCCAGTGTGGTCCGTTTAAATTTTCGTGGCCATTTAGGTGGACAAACAGGCGAAATAGCGCGAACAGGGCTATTTCGGGCCAAATTGGTATGCTATAGTCCACTATTTTGAAGCTGGGCCCAGGGTCTTGGTGTGTTATGGGAGGGTGTGCCAGGGAGGTTGGGGAACGTCCCAGTATGATTCGTTTAAATTTTTGTGGCCATTAGGGTGGACGAACGGGAGAAACGACATGAACGGGGCATTTTCTTACCAAATCGGTGTGCTATAGCCCACGGTTTTGAGGGATGGGTTTAGGGTCCGAGCGTGCTGTTGACCGAAAATGTACTGGGGCATGCCAGAGAAGTTGGGGATCATCCCAGTGTGGTTTGTTTAAATTTTTGTTGCTATTTAGGTGGACAAATAGACAGAACGACGCAAATGGGGCTTTTTTGGTGGTTTTGGGGATGGGTCCAGGGTCCACGCGTACTGTGTGCCAAAAATTGATCGGGGCATGCCAGGGAGGTTGGGGATCATCTCAGTGTGGTCTGGTTAAGTTTTGTGGCCATTTGGGTGGACAAACAGGCAAAATGAAGTGAACGGGGCATTTTCGGACCAAATTGATGTGCTACATAGCCCACAGTTTTGGGGGTGGGCTCGGGGTCCGGGCGTGCTGTAGGCTGAAAATCGATTGGGGCGTGCCATGGAGGTTGGGGATCGTCCCAGTATGGTCCGTTTAAATTTTTGTGGCCATTTGGGAGGACAAACGGGCGAAACGGGCGAACAGGGCATTTTCATACCAAATCGATGTGCTAATGCCCATGGTTTCGAGGGTGGGCCTAGGGTCCGGGCATGCTGCGGGTCGAAAATCGATCGAGGCGTGCCAGGGAAGTTGGGGATTGTCCTAGTATGGTCTATTTAAATTTTGGTGGCCATTTGGGTAGGCAAACGGGCAAAACGGTGCGAACGTGTTATTTTTAGGCCAAATCGGTGTGCTATAGCCCATGATTGCGGGGGTTGGCCCGGAGTACGGGCGTGCTGTAGGCCAAAAATCGACCGAGGTGTTGCAGGGAGGTTGGGGATCGTCCTAGTGTAGTTCGTTTAAATGTTCGTGGCCATTTGGGTGGACACACGATTGAACGGGGCATTTTCAAGCTAAATCGGTGTGCTATAGCCCACAGTTTTGGGGGTGGGCACAGTGTACGAGCGTGTTGTGGGCCAAAAATTGACCAAGGCATGCCATGCAGGGCAGGGATCGTCCCAGTATTATCTGTTTAAATTTTTGTGGCTATTTGGGTGGATAAACAGGAAAAAAAGCGCGAACAAGGCTTTTCAGGCTAAATTGGTGTGCTAGAGCCTACGATTTTGGGGGTGGGCCCGAGGTCTGAGCGTGCTGTGGGCCAAATATTGACCGGGGTATGCCAGGGAGCTTGGGGATCATCCCAGTGTGGTCTGTTTAAATTTTTATGGCCACTTGGGTGGACAAACGACTTGAACATCGCAAATGGGGCATTTTTAGGCCAAATCGGTGTGCTATAACCCACGGTTTTTGGGGAGGGACTGGGGTTCGGGCCTGCTGTCGGCCAAAAATTGACCGGGGTATGCCATAGAGGTTGGGGATCATCGCTGTGTTGTCTGTTTAAATTTTTGTGGCTATTTGGGTAAACAAACGGGTGAAACCGCGTGAATGATGCTTTTTTAGGCCAAATCGGTGTACTATAGACTATAGTTTTTGGGTTGGGCCCGGGGTTTGGGCGTGCAATTGGCGAAAAATCGACCGAGGCATGCCACGGAGGTTGAGGATCATCCCAGTGTGGTCCGTTTAAATTTTGTGGCCATTTGATGGATAAAAGGGCAAAACGGCGCTAATGGGGCATATTCAGGCTAAATCGGTGTGCTATAGCCCACGGTTTTGAGGGTGGAACAGGGCTCCAGGAGTACGGTGGGTCAAAAATCGATTGGGGCATACCATGGAGGTTGGATATCATCCCAGTGTGGTCCATTTTAATTTTCGAGGCCATTTGGGTGGACAAATTGGAGAAACGGCAAGAAAAAGGAGTTTTTGGGCCAAATCAGTGTTTAATAGCCCACGGTTTTAGGGGTGGGCCAAGGGTCTGGGCGTGCTGTGGGTCAAAAATTGACCAAGCCATGCCAGGGAGGTTGGGGATCATCTCAGTATGGTCCGTTTAAGTTTTTATGGCTATTTGGGTGGACACACAGGCAAAACGACATGAACAGGGCATTTTCGAGCTAAATCGGTGTGCTCTAGCACACGGGTTTTGGGGTGGACTCAGGGTCCGGGCGTGCTGTGGGACGAAAATAAATCAAGGCATTTTCAAACTAAATCGGTGTGCTATAGCCCATGGTTTTGAGGGTGGGCCATGGGTCTAGGCGTGCTGTGGGACAAAAATTTATCGGGGTGTACCAGGGAGGTTGGGGATTATCCTAGTATGGCCCGTTTAAATTTTTGTGGCCATTTGAGAGGACAAACAGGCAAAACGGGTTGATAGGGTATTTTCGGGCCAAATCGGTGTGCCAATGCCCATGGTTTCGAGGGTGGGCCCAGGGTCCGGGCATGCTGTCGGTCGAAAATCGATCGGTGCATGCCGGGGAGATTGGGGATCGTCCCAGTATGGTCTATTTAAATTTTGGTAGCCATTTGGTTGGACAAAAGGGTGAAACGGTGCAAACGGGTCATTTTTGGGCCAAATTGGTGTGCTATTGCCCATGATTTCGGGGATTGGCCCGGGGTCCAGGCATGCTGTGGGCCAAAAATCGATCGAAGTATGCCAGGGAGGTTGGGTATCGTCCCAGTATAGTTCGTTTTTCATGGCCATTTGGGTGGACACACGATTAAACGGGATATTTTCGGGCCAAATCGGTGTGCTAGCCTATGATTTTAGGGGTTGGCACATTTTTCGAGCGTGTTGTGAGCCAAACATTTACTGGGGCGTGCTAGGGAGGTTGGGGTTCATCCCAGTGTGTTACGTTTAAATTTGTATGGCTATTTGGGTGGACAAATGGGTGAATGAGCTATTTGTGGGCCAAATCGGTGTGCTATAGCCCACAGTTTCGGGGGTGGGCATGGGGTACGGTCGTGCTGTAGTCTGAAAATTGACCAGGGCATGCCAAGGAGGTTGGAGATTGTCTCAGTGAGGTCCGTTTTAATTTTCGTGTCCTTTTAGGTGGACTAACGTGCGAAATGGCATGAATGGGGTTTTTTCGAGCCTAATCGGTGTGCTATAGCCCACGATTTTGAGGGTGAACTCGGGGTCCGGGCATGTTGTGGGCCGAAAATCTACTGGGGCATGCCAGGGAGGTTGGGGATCATTCTAGTCTGGTCCATTTAAATTTTTGTGGCCATTTGGGTGGACAAATGGGCGAAACAGCGCTAATGGTGCATCTTTAGGCCAAATCGATGTGCTATAGCCTACGTGTGGGGGTGGGCTTGGGGTCCGGGCGTTCTATGGGCCAAAAATTGATCGGCACCTACCAGGGAGGTTGGCGATCATCACAATGTGGTTCATTTACTGGGGCATTCCAGAGAGGTTGGAAATTGTCCCTGTGTGGTTGGTTTAAATTTTTGTGGCCATTTGGGTGGAAAAACAGGCAAAATAGTGCAAACGAGGCATTTTTTGGGATAAATAGGTATGTTATAGCCACAGTTTTGGGGGTGGGCCCGGGGTCTGAGCATGTTGTTGGCCAAAAATCGTTCGAGGCATGCCAAGGAGGTTGAGGATCGTCTCAGTATGGTCCATTTTAATTTTTGTGGCTATTTGGGTGGACAAACAGGGGAAATGGCGCGAACGAGGTATTTTTGGGCCTAATCATTGTGATATAGCCCACAGTTTTGGGGGTGGGATCGGAGTTCGGGCGTGTTGTGGGCTGAAAATTGACCGAGGCGTGCCAGGGAGGTTGGCGATCATCCCAGTATGGTCTGTTAAATTTTTGTGGCCATTTGGGTAGACAAACGAGCAAAATAGCACGAATGAGGCATTTTCAAGCTAAATCGGTGTGCCATAGCCCACAGTTTCAGGGGTGAGCCTAGGGTTTGGGAATGCTATGTGCCGAAAATCGATAGGGGTGTGCCAAAGAGGTTGGGGATTAGCCCAGTGTGATCTATTTTAATTTTTGTGGCCAATTGGGTGGACAAACAGGTGAAAAGGCGTGAACGCGACATATTTAGGATAAATGGGTGTGCTATAGCCCACGGTTTTGGGGGTGGGTCAGGGGTCCGGGCATGCTGTGGGCTGAAAATCGATCGGGGCATGCCAAGGAGGTTAGGGATCGTCCCAGTGTGGTCTGTTTAACTTTTTGTGGCCATTTGTGTGGACAAACAGGCGAAACGGCACGAATGGGGCATTTTCGAGCCAAATCGGTGTGCTATAGCCTATGGCTTTGGGGGTGGGCCCGGGGTTCGGGCATGCTGTGGGCTGAAAATTGATTAGGGTATGCTAGGGAGGTTGGGGATCATCCCAATGTGGTCCGTTTAAATTTGTGTGCCCATTTGAGTGGACAAACGGGAGAAATGACACGATTGGGGTATTTTCAAGCCAAATTGATGTGCTATAGTCCACGGTTTTAGGGGTGGGCCCAGGGTCTGGGCCGGGTGTTGGTTGAAAATCGATCGGGGCATGCCAAGGAGGTTGGGGATCATCCCAACATGGTCTGTTTAAATTTTTGTGGCTATTTGGGTGGACAAATGGGCAAAATGGCGCGAACGTGGCATTTTTGGGCCAAATCAGTGAGCTATGGCCCACGGTTTTGGGGTGGGCTTCGGGCTTGGGTGTGCTGTAGACCAAAAATCAATCGGGGCATGCCAGGGAGGTTCGGGTTCATCTCATTGTGGTTCTTTTTAATTTTCGTGGCCATTTGGGTGGACAAAATGGTGAAATGACGTGAACGGGCCATTTTCAGTTCAAATCGGTGTGCTATAACCCATATTTTTTAGGGTGGACCGGGGGTTCGGGGGTGTTATGGGCCAAAAATTGACCGGGACATGCCAAGTAGGTTGGGATCATCCCTGTGTGGTTCGTTTTAATTTTTGTGGCTATTTGCATGGACAAACAGGCAAAATAGCCCACGGTTTTGGGGTAAGGTTGGAGTCCGGGCATGGTGTAGGCCAAAAATCAACCATAACATGCCAAGGAGGTTGGTGATCATCCCAGTGTTGTCCGTTTAATTTTTGTCGCCATTTGGGTGGACAAACGGGTGAAACGACGCGAACAGGGTGTTTTCGGGCTAAATCGATGTGCTATAGCCCATAGTTTTGGGGTGGGCCTGGATTCCGAGTGTGCAATGGGCCAAAAATTGACTAGGGCGTGCCTGGGAAATTGGGGATCATCCCAGTGTTGTCCGTTTAAATTTTTGTGGCCATTTGGGTGGACAAATAGGTGAAACAACACAAACGGGGCATTTTTAGGAAAAATCAGTGTGCTATAATAGCCCACTGTTTTGGGGGTCGGCCCGGGGTTCGGTTGTGCTCTGGGCAACAAATACACCAGGGCATGCCAGGAAGGTTAGGCATCATCCCAGTATGGTCCGTTTAATTTTTCGTGGATATTTGGGTAGACAAAAGGGAGAAACGGCATAAATGGGGCATTTTCGGGACAAATCGGTGTGCTATAGCCTACGGTTTTGGTGGTGGGCTCAGGGTCCGAGCGTGCTGTGGTCCCAAAATCGACCGAGGCATGTCAGGGAGGTTGGAGATTGTCCTAGTGTGGTCCATTTAATTTTTTTGGCCATTTGGGTGAACAAACGGGCAAAACAGCACGAATGAGGCATTTTCGAGCCAAATCATTGTGAAATAGCCCACAGTTTTGGGGGTGGGCCGGGGTTCGGGCGTGCTATTGGCCAAAAATTAACCGGGGCATGCTAGGGTGGTTGAGGATCATCCTAGTATGGTTCGTTTAAATTTTGTGGCTATTTGGGTGGACAAACAGGTGAAACAGTGTGAATGGGGCATTTTCAAGCCAAATCGATGTGCTATAGTCTACGGTTTTGAAGGAGAGCCTGCGATTTGAGTGTGCTTTAGGCTGAAAATTGACTGGGGCATGCCAGGGAGGTTGGGGATTGCTCAGTGTGGTCTGACTAAATTTTTGTGGCTATTTGGGTGGACAAACTGGCGAAACGGAGCAAATGAGGCATTTTCGGCCAAATCAATGTGCTATTGCCCACTCTTTCGATAGTGGGCCCAGGCCCGGGGCCCGGGGCCCAGGCGTGCTGTGGGCTGAAAATCAACTGGGGGATGCCAAGGAGGTTGGGGATCATCCTAGTGTGGTTCGGGTATGCTTTGGGCCAAAAATAGAGCAGGGCGTGCCAGGAAGTTTGGGGATCATCCCAGTGTGGTCCGAATTGGTGTGCTATAGCCCACAGTTTTTGGGGTGGGCTCAGGGTCTGGGTGTGTTGTGGGCCAAAAATTGACCGAGGCATGGCAGGGAGGTTGGGATCGTCCCGGTGTGACCCGTTTCAATTTTTCTGGCCATTTGGGTGGACAAACGGGCAAAACAGCACGAACGAGGCATTTTTGGGCAAAATCAGTGTGCTATAGCCCACAGGTTCGAAGGTGGGCCGGGGGTCCGGGCTTGATGTGGGCTAAAAATTGATCGGGGCATTCCTGGGAGGTTGGGGATTATCCTAGTATGGTTCGTTTAAATTTTCATGGCTATTTGGATGGACAAACATGTGAAACGGTGCAAACGGGGCATTTTCAGGTCAAATCGTTGTTCTATAGCCCACGGTTTTGAAGGAGAGCCTGCGGCTTGAGCTTCCTATTGGCCGAAAAATGGCAGGGGCGTGCCAGAGAGATTGGGGATCGTTCTTGTGTGGTCCGTTTTAATTTTTGTGGCTATTTGTGTGGACAAACAAGCAAAATGGCGTAAATGATCCATTTTGTGGAAAAATTGGTGCGCTATAGAACACGGTTTGGGGGCTGGGCCTGAGGTTCTTGCGTGCTCTGCGCTGAAAATCAATCGGGGCATGAAAGTGGGATTGAGGATCATCCCAGTGTGGTTCATTTAAATTTTTGTGGCTATTTAGGTGAACAAACGGATGAAATGATGCAAACGGGGCATTTTTGGGCATAATTGGTGTGTTATAGCCCATATTGTTGGGGGTGGGCCCAGGGTCTGCTGAGGGTAAAAAATTGACCGGGGCATGCCAGGGAGGTTAGGGATCATTCAGTGTGGTCCGTTTAATTTTTCATGGCCATTTGGGTGGACAAATGGGTGAAACGGCGTGAACGGGGCATTTGTAGGCAAAATCCATGTGCTATAGCTCGCAGTTTTGGAGGTGGGCCCAAGGTTCGAGCGTGATGTGGGTCCAAAATTGATCGGGGCATGCCAGGGAGGTTGGAGATCATCCCCTTATGGTCCTTTTAAATTTTCGCAGCCATTTGGGAGGACAAATGGGTAAAACGGTACGAATGGGGAATTTTTTGGCCAAATCGGTGCGCTATAGCCCACGGTTTTAGGGGTGGGATCGGGGTCCAGAAGTGCTGTGGGTCAAAAATCTATCAGGGCATGCCAGGGAGGTTGGGGATCGTCCCAGTGTGGTTCATTTAAATATTTGTGGTCATTTGGGTGGACAAACCGGCGTAAACAGGGTATTTTTGGGCCAATTTGGTGTGCTATTGCCCACGGTTTTGGTGGTGGGCCTGGGGTCCGGGCCTGCTGTGGGCTGAAAATTGACCGGGGTGTGCCAGGGAAGTTGGGGATCATCCCAGAGTGGTCTGATAAAATTTTTTTGGCCGTTTGGGTGGATGAATAGGTGAAACAACACGAACGGTGCATTTTTAGGAAAAAATGGTGTGCTATAATATCCCACTATTTTGGGGGTGGGCCCGATGTTCGGTTGTGCTGTGGGCCAAAAATACACCAGGGCATGCCAGGAAGGTTGGGGATCATCCCAGTGTGGTTCGTTTAATTTTATGTGGACATTTGGGTTGACAAAAGGGCGATATGGCATCCATAGGGCATTTTTGGGACAAATCGGTGTACTATAGCCCATGGTTTTGGTGGTGGGCTTAGAGTCCGAGCGTGCTGTGGGCCCAAAATTAACCGAGGCGTGTCAGAGATGTTAAGGATTGTCTCAGTGTGATTCGTTTAATTGTTTTGGCCATTTGGATTGACAAACAGGCAAAACAGCACGAATGAGATATTTTTAGGTCAAATTGTTGAGCAGTAGCCCACGATTTCGGGGGTGGGCCAGGGTCCGGGCGTGTTGTTGGCCAAAATTTGACCGGGGTATGCCAGGGAAGTTGAGGATCACCCTAGTATGGTTCTTTTAAATTTTTGTGGCTATTTGGGTGGACAAACAGGTGAAACGGCCCGAACGGGGCATTTTCAGGCCAAATCAATGTGCTATAGCCTACAATTTTGAAGGAGAGCCTGCGGTTTGATTGTGCTTTAAGCCAAAAGTTGACTGGGGCATGCTTGGGAGGTTGGGGATCGTCTCAGTGTATTATGTCTAAATTTTTGTGGCTATTTGGGCAGACAAACTGGCGAAACAAGCAAATGGGCATTTTCGGCCAAATCGATGTGCTATAGCCTACTGTTTTGGTAATGGGCTGGGGGATCAGGGCTCGGGCGTGCTGTGGGTTGAAAATCAATTGGGGCATGCCAGGGAGGTTGGGGATCGTCCTAGTGTGGTTCGTTTAAATTTTTGTGGCCATATGGGTGGACAAACTGGCAAAACAGCGTGAACGAGACATTTTTAGGCCAAATCGGTGTGCTATAGCCCACAGTTTTAGGGATGGGCCCGTGTTCCAAGAATGTTGTGGGCCAAAAATTGATCAGGGCATGCCAAGGAGGTTGGGGATTGTCCAAGTGTGATCTATTTTAATTTTTGTGGCTATTTGGGTGGACCAACAGGCGAAAAGGTACGAATGAAGTACTTTTAGGACAAATCGGTGTGCTATAGCCCACGGTTTCAATGGTGGGCCAGGGGTCCAGGCATGCTGTGGGCCAAAAATCGATATGGGCATGATAGGGAGGTTAGGGATCATTCCAGTGTGGTCCGTTTAACTTTTCATGGCCACTTATGTGGACAAACGGGCGAAACAGCGTGAATGGGCATTTTCGAGCCAAATCGGTGCTATGTAGCCCACGGGTTCAGGGGAGGGACCAGGGTCTGGGCGTACTGTGGGTCAAAAATCAATCAGGGCATGCCTGGGAGGTTGGGGATCATCCCATTGTGGTCTATTTAAATTTGTGTGCCCATTTGAGTGGACAAACGGGAGAAATGGCATGAACGGGGCATTTTTGGGCCAAATCGGTGTGCTATAGTCCACGGTTTTGGAGGTTGGCCTAGGGACCGGGTGTGCTATAGGGTGAAAATGGGGCATGCCATGGAGGTTAGGGATCATCCAGTATGGTCCGTTTAAATTTTTGTGGCTTTTTGAGTGGACAAACGGGCAAAATGACATTAACGAGGCATTTTCGGGCCAAGGGTTCGGGCATTCTATGGATCAAAAATTAATTGGGGCATGTCAGGGAGGTTGAGGATCATCCCATTGTGGTCAGTTTTAATTTTTGTGGCCATTTGGGTAGACAAACTCCTGAAATGGCGTGAAAGGGGCATTTTCGATCCAAATTGGTGTGCTATAGCCTATATTTTTTAGGGTGGGCTGGGAGTTTGGGCGTGTTGGGGCCTAAAAATTGACCAGTACATGACAAGGAGGTTGGGGATCTTCCCAGTGTAGTTCGTTTTAATTTTTGCGGCCATTTTCATGGACAAACGAGCAAAACGGCACGAATGGGGCATTTTCGGGCCAAATCGGTGTGCTATAGCCCACAATTTTTGCGGTGGGGCTGGAGTCCGGGCGTGCTGTGGGCCAAAAATCAATTGGACCATACCAAAGAGCTTGGAGTGAACAAACGGGCAAAACAATATGAATGAGGTATTTTTGGGCTAAATCGATGTGCTATAGCCCACAGTTTTGTGGGAGGGCCTAGGTTCCGGGTGTGCTGTGGGCCGAAAATCGACTGGGGCGTGCTAGGGAGGTTGGGAATCATCCCTGTGTGGTCCATTTAAATTTTTGTGTCTATTTGGATTGACAAATAGGTGAAACAACACGAATGGGGCATTTTTAGGAAAAACCGGTGTGCTATATAAGCCCACTGTTTTGGGGTGGTCCCGGGGTTCGGGTATGCTGTAGGCCAAAAATAGACCAGGGCATGCCAGGAAGGTTAGGGATCATCCCAGTGTGGTCTGTTTAATTTTTCGTGGATATTTGAATAGACAAATGGGCAAAACGGCACGAACGGGGCAATTTTGGGCTAAATCGATGTGCTATTGCCCACAGTTTTTGGCGTGGGCTTAGGGTCTGGGCGTGCTATGGGCTAAAAATTGACCGGGGCATGCCAGGGAGGTTGGGATCATCCCAGTGTGGCTCGTTTAAATTTTTGTGGCCATTTGGGTAGACAAACGGGCAAAACAGCACGAACGAGGCATTTTTGGATCAAATCGGTGTGCTATAGCCCACAGTTTTGGGGGTGGGACGAGAGTCCGGGAGTGCTGTGGACCAAAAATTGATCGGGGCATGCTAGGGAGGTTGGGGATTATCCTAGTATGGTTCGTTTAAATTTTCATGGCTATTTGGGTGGACAAACGGGTGAAACGGTGCAAACGGGACATTTTCAGGTCAAATCAGTGTTCTATAGCCTAAGGTATTGAAGGAGAGCCTGTAGTTTGAGCATGTTGTAGGACGAAAATTGATGAGGGAGTGCCAGGGAGGTTGGGGATCATGCCTGTGTGGTCCGTTTAAATTTTTGTGGTTATTTGTGTGGACAAATGGTTAAAACAGCACAAACACGCTTTTTGTCGCAAAATCGGTGCGCTATAGACCACGGTTTCAGGGGTGGGCCTAGGGTCCATGCGTACTCTACTCTGAAAATCAATCGGGGCATGACAGTGGGATTGAGGATCGTCCCAGTGTGGTTCTTTTAAATTTTCGTGCTGAAGGTCGAAAATTGACCGGGGTATGCCAGGGAGGTTAAGGATCATTCACTGTGGTCCGTTTAATTTTCATGGCCATTTGGGTGGACAAATGGGTGAAACGGCATGATCGGGGCATTTGCGGGAAAAATCCATGTGCTATAGATCATAGTTTTGGAGGTGGGCCCAGGGTTCGAGCGTGCTGTGGGTTAAAAATTGATCGTGGCATTCCAGTGAGGTTGGGGATCATCCCATTATGGTCTCTTTAAACTTTCGCAGCCATTTGGGTGGACAAAAGGGAAAAACGGTACGAATGGGGAATTTTCTAGCCAAATCGGTGCACTATAGCCTACGGTTTTAGGGGTGGGCCCGGGTTTCGGAAGTGCTGTGGGCCAAAAATATACCAGGGCATGCCAGGGAGGTTGGGGATCGTCCCAGTATGGTTCGTTTAAATTTTTGTGGCCATTTGGGTGGACAAACCGATGTAAATAGGGTATTTTCGTGCCAAATTGGTGTGCTATAGCCCACGGTTTTGGTGGTGGGCCCAGAGTCCAGGCCTGCTGTGGGCTGAAATTGATCGGGGCATGGCAGGGAGGTTGGGATCATCCTAGTGTGGTCCGGTTAATTTTTTGTGGCCGTTTGGGTGGACAAATAGGTGAAACAGCACGAACGGGGCATTTTTGGTAAAAATTGGCGTGCTATAATAGCCCATTGTTTTGGGGGTGGGCCCAGAGTTTGGTTGTGCTGTGGTCAAAAAATACACCAGGGTATGCCAGGATGGTTGCGGGTCATCCCAGTGTGGTCCATTTAATTTTTGGTGGACATTTGGGTAGACAAAAGGGCGAAACGGCATGAATGGGGCATTTTCGGGACAAATCGGTGTGCTACAGCCCACGGTTTTGGTGGTGGGCTCAGGTTCCAGGCGTGCTGTGGGCCCAAAATTAACCGAGGCATGCTAGGGAGGTTATAGATCATCCCAGTTTGGTCCGTTTAATTTTTGGGGCGATTTGGGTGGACAAATTGGCAAAACAGCACGAATGAGGCATTTTTGGGCCAAATCGTTGTGCAATAGCCCACTATTTCAGGGGTAGGCCAGGGTCCAGGTGTTCTATTGGCCAAAATTTGACCGGTACATGACTGGGTGGTTGAGGATCATCCTGGTATGGTTCTTTTAAATTATTGTGGCTATTTGGGTGGACAAACGTGTAAAACAGCGGGAACGGGGCATTTTCAGGCCAAATAAATGTGCTATAGCCTATGGTTTTGAAGGAGAGGCTGCGGTTTGATTATTCTTTAGCGCTAAAATTGACTGGGGCATGCTAGGGAGGTTTCGGATCATCTCAGTATGGTCTGTCTAAACTTTTGTGGCTATTTGGGCAGACAAACTGGCGAAACGGCGTAAATAAGGCATTTTCGGCCAAATCGATGTGCTATAGCCCAGTGTTTCAGTAGTGGGCCCGGGGCCCAAGCGTGCTGTGGGATGAAAATCAACTGGGGCATGCCAGGGAGGTTGGGGATCATCCTAGTGTGGTTCGTTTAGATTTTTGTGGCCATATAGGTGGACAAACGGGAATAACAGCATGAACAAGGCATTTTTTGGCCAAATCGGTGTGCTATAGCCCACGGTTTTAGGGGTGGGCTCGGATTTTTGGAATATTGTGGGCCAAAACTCAATCAGGGCGTGCCAAGGAGGTTGGGGATCTTCCAAGTGTGATCCATTTTAATTTTCATGGACATTTGGGTGGACAAACGATTGAAAAGGCATGAACAACGTATTTTTGGGCCAAATTGGTGTGCTATAGCCCACGGTTTCGACGGTGGGCTAGGGGTTCGGGCATGCTGTAGGCCAAAGATCGGGGCATGCGAGGGAGTTTAGGGATCGTTTCAGTATGGTCCGTTTAACTTTTTGTGGCCATTTATGTGGACAAACGGGTGAAACGGCGTGAATGGGGCATTTTCGAGCCAAATCGATGTGCTATATAGCCCATGGTTTCAGGGGTGGGCCCAGGTTCGAGCGTACTGTGGGTCAAAAATCAATTAAGGCATTCCAGGGAGGTTGTGGATCATCCCAGTGTGGTATATTTAAATTTGTATGCCTATTTGAGTAAACAAACAGGAGAAACGGCATGAACGGGGCATTTTTTGGCCAAATCGGTGTGCTACAGTCCATAGTTTATGAGGTTGGCCCAGGGACCGGGCGTACTGTAGGTTGAAAATCAACCAGGACATGCCAAGAAGGTTAGGGATCATCCAGTAAGGTCCGTTTAAATTTTTGTGGTTATTTGGGTGGAAAAACGGGTAAAACGGCACGAATGGGTGAAACGGCATGATCGGGGCATTTGCGGGACAAATGGGTGAAACGGAATAATCGGGGAATTTGCGGGAAAAATCCATGTGCCATAGATCACAGTTTCAGTGGTGGGCCCAGGGTTCGAGCATGCTGTGGGTTAAAAATTGATCGTGGCATTCCAGTGAGGTTGGGGATCATCCCATTATGGTTTCTTTAAACTTTCGCAGCCATTTGGGTGGACAAAAGGGAAAAACGGTACGAATGGGGAATTTTCTATCCAAATCAGTGAACTATAGCCTACGGTTTTGGGGGTGGGTTCGGAAGTGCTGTGGGCCAAAAATATACTAGGGCATGCCAGAGAGGTTGGGGATCGTCCCAGTATGGTTCGTTTAAATTTTTGTGGCCATTTGGGTGGACAAACCGATGTAAATAGGGTATTTTTGGGCCAAATTGGTGTGCTATAGCCCACGGTTTTGGTGGTGGGCCCGAAGTCCAGGCCTGCTGTGGGCTGAAATCGATCGGGGCATGGCAGGGAGCTTAGGATCATCCCAGTGTGGTCCGGTTAATTTTTTGTGGCCGTTTGGGTGGACAAATAGATGAAACAGCACGAACGGGGCATTTTTGGTAAAAATTGGTGTGCTGTAATAGCCCATTGTTTTGGGGGTGGGCCCAGAGTTTGGTTGTGTTGTGGTCAAAAAAATACACCAGGGTATGCCAGGAAGGTTTGGGGTCATCCCAGTGTGGTCCGTTTAATTTTTTGTGGACATTTGGGTAGACAAAAGGGCGAAACGGCATGAATGGGGCATTTTCGGGACAAATTGGTGTGCTATAGCCCACGGTTTTGGTGGTGGGCTCAGGGTCCAGGCGTGCTGTGGGCCCAAAATTAACTGAGGTATGCTAGGGAGGTTATACATCGTCCCGGTGTGGTCCATTTAATTTTTGGGGCAATTTGGGTGGACAAATGGGTAAAACAGCACGAATAAGGCATTTTTGGGCCAAATCGTTGTGCAATAGCCCACGATTTCAGGGGTGGGCCGGGGTCCAGACGTTCTATTGGCCAAAATTTGATCGGTACATGCCAGGGTGGTTGAGGATCATCCTGGTATGGTTCATTTAAATTATTGTGGCTATTTGGGTGGACAAACGTGTAAAACGGCGGGAACGGGGCATTTTCAGGCCAAATCAATGTGTTATAGCCTATGGTTTTGAAGGAGAGCCAGCAGTTTGATTATTCTTTATCGCTAAAATTGACTGGGGCATGCTAGGGAGGTTGTGGATCATCTCAGTATGGTCTGTCTAAACTTTTGTGGCTATTTGGGCGGACAAACTGGCGAAACGGCGCAAATAAGGCATTTTCGGCCAAATCGATGTGCTATAGCCCACTGTTTCAGTAGTGGGCCCGGGGCCCAAGCGTGCTGTGGGATGAAAATCAACTGGGGCATGCCAGGGAGGTTGGGGGTTATCCTAGTGTGGTTCGTTTAGATTTTTGTGGCCATATGGGTGGACAAACGGGCATAACAGCATGAACAAGGCATTTTTTGGCCAAATTGGTGTGCTATAGCCCACGGTTTTAGGGGTGGGCTCGGATTTTGGGAATATTGTGGGCCAAAACTCAATCAGGGCGTGCCAAGGAGGTTGCGGATCTTCCAAGTGTGATCCATTTTAATTTTCATGGCCATTTGGGTGAACAAACGAGTAAAAAAACATGAACAACGTATTTTTGGGCAAAATTGGTGTGCTATAGCCCACGGTTTTGGCGGTGGGCCAGGGGTTCGGGCATGCTATAGGCCAAAGATCGGGGCATGCGAGGGAGTTTAGGGATAGTTTCAGTGTGGTCCGTTTAACTTTTCGTGGCCATTTATGTGGACAAACGGGTGAAACGGCGTGAATGGGGCATTTTCGAGCCAAATCGATGTGCTATATAGCCCACGATTTCAGGGGTGGGCCCAGGTTCGAGCGTACTGTGGGTCTAAAATCAATTGAGTCATTCTAGGTAGGTTGTCGATCATCCCATTGTAGTCTGTTTTAATTTTTGTGGCTATTTGGGTAGACAAACTCGAGAAATGGTGTGACCGGGGCATTTTCGATCCAAATTGGTGTTCTATAGCCCATGTTTTTTAAGGTAGGCTGGGATTTCGGGAGTTTTGGGGGCCGAAAATTGAACAGGACGTGCCAAGGAGGTTGGAGATCATCCCAGTGTGGTTCGTTTTAATTTCTGCAACCATGTGGATGGAAAAATGGGCAAAATGGCTCGAACGGGGTATTTTTGGGCCAAATCGGTGTGCTATAGCCCACATTTTTTGGGGTGGGGATGGAGTCTGGGCTTACTGTGGGCCTAAAATCAATCGGAGCATGCCAAGGAGCTTGGAGTGAACAAACGGGCAAAACAACATGAATGAGGTGTATTCGGGCAAAATTGGTGTGCTATAGCCCACTGGTTTAGGGGAGGGCCTGTGTTTCGAGTGTTCTGTTGTCCAAAAATTAACTGGGGCATGCCAGAGAGATTGGGGATCATCCTAGTATGGTCCGTTTAAATTTTTGTATCCATTTGGATGGACAAATAGGTGAAACAGCACGAATGGGGCATTTTCAGGAAAAATTGGGGTACTATAGCCCATAATTTTTGGGGTGGGGCTGGAGTCTGGGCGTGCTGTGGGCCAAAAATCAATCAGAGTGTTCCAAGGAGCTTGGAGTGAACAAACGGACAAAACAACGTGAATGAGGTGTATTCGGGCAAAATTGGTGTGCTATAGCCCACTATTTTAGGGAAGGGCCTGGGTTCCGAGTGTGTTGTTGGCCAAAAATTGACTGGGGCATGCCAGAGAGATTGGGGATCATCCCAGTGTGGTCCATTTAAATTTTTGTGTCCATTTGGATGGACAAATAGTTGAAACAGCACGAATGTGGCATTTTTAGGAAAAATCTATGTGCTATAGCCCACTGTTTTGGGGTGGGCCCGGGGTTCGAGTAGACTGTGGGTCAAAAATAGACCAGGGCATGCCAGGAAGGTTGGGGATCATCCCAGTGTGGTCCATTTAATTTTTTGTGGATATTTGGGTAGACAAATGGGTGAAACGGCATGAACTGGGCATTTTCGGACCAAATCGGTGTGCTATAGCCCACGGTTTTTAGGGTGGACTTAGGGTCTGGGTGTGCTGTGGGCCAAAAATTGACTGGGGCATACCAGGGTGGTTGAGGATCATCCTAGTATTATTCGTTTAAATTTTTGTGGCTATTTGGGTGGACAAATGAGTGAAACGGTGCGAACAGGGCATTTTAAGGCTAAATCGATGTGCTATAGCCTATGGTTTTGAAGGAGAGACGGCGGTTTGATTGTGCTTTGGGATGAAAATTGGCTGGGATGTGCCAAGGAGGTTGGGGAACATCTCAATGTGGTCTATCTAAGTTTTTGTGGCTATTTGGGCGGACAAACTAGCAAAACGGCGCAAATGAGGCATTTTTGGCCAAATCGATGTGCTATAGCCCACTGTTTTGGTAGTAGGCGCGGGGCTCGGCGCCCGAAAGTGCTGTAGGCTTAAAATCAACTAGGGCATGCCAGGGAGGTTGGGGAGCATCCTAGTGTGGTTCGTTTAAATTTTATTGGCCATATGGGTGGACAAATGGGTAAAACAATGCGAACGAGGCATTTTTATGCTAAATCGGTGTGCTATAGCCCACGGTTTTAGGGGTGGGCCAGGGTTTTGGGAATGCTGTGGGCCAAAAATCAATCAGGCCATGCCACGGATGTTGGGGATCGTCCAAATGTGATCCATTTTAATTTTTGTGGCCATTTGGGTGGACAAACGGGCGAAAAGGCATAAACGACGTATTTTTGGGCCAAATTAGTGTGCTATAACCCATGGTTTCGATGGTGGGCCAGGGGTCCAGGCATGCTGTGGGTGAAAAATCGATCAGGGCATGCCAGGGAGGTTAGGGATTATTCCATTATGGTCCGTTTAACTTTTCATGGCCATTTATATGGACAAACGTGTGAAACGACATGAATGGGGCATTTTAAAGCCAAATCGGTGATATATAGCTCACAATTTCAGGGGTGGGCTCGAGGTTCGGGCGTATTGTGGGGCAAAAATCAATCGAGGCATGTCAGGGAGGTTGGGGATCATCCCAGTATGGTCTATTTAAATTTGTGTGCCCATTTGAGTGGAAAAACGGGAGAAACGGTATGAACGGGGCACTTTTGGGCCAAATCAGTGTGCTATAGTCTACGGTTTTGGAGGTTGGCCCAGGGACCGGGCATGCTGTAGGTTGTAAATCAACCGGGGCATGCCAGGGAGGTTGGGGATCATCTAGTATGGTCTATTTAAATTTTCGTGGCTATTTGAGTGGACAAATGGGCAAAACGGTGCGAACGAGGCATTTTCGGGCCAAATTAGTGAGTTATAGCCTACGGTTTTGGGGGTGAGCCAAGGGTTTTGGCGTTCTGTGGATCAAAAATTAATTGGGGCGTGTCAGGGAGGTTGAGGATCATTCCAGCCTACGGTTTTGGGGGTGAGCCAAGGGTTTTGGCGTTCTGTGGATCAAAAATTAATTGGGGCGTGTCAGGGAGGTTGAGGATCATTCCATTATGGTCTTTTTTATTTTTTATTGCCATTTGGGTAGATAAACTCGTGAAATAGCATGAACGGGGCATTTTCGATCTAAATCGGTGTGGTGTAGGCCATATTTTTTAGGGTGGGCTGGGAGTTTGGGCGTGTTGGTGGCCAAAACTTGACCAGGACGTGCCAAGGAGGTTGGGGATCATCCCAGTGTGGGCTGTTTTAATTTTCACGGCCATTTGCATGTACAAACGGGTAAAACGACACGAACGAGGCATTTCCAGGACAAATTGGTGTGCTATAGCCCATAATTTTTTGGGTGGGGCTGTAGTCCAGGTGTGCTGTGGGCCAAAAATCAATTGATTGTGATTTAGGCTGAAAATTGACTGGGGCTTGCCAGGGAGGTTGGGGATCATCTTATTGTGGTTTGTCTAAATTTGTGGCTATTTGGGCAGACAAACTGGCGAAACGGCGTAAATAAGGCATTTTCAGCCAAATCGATGTGCTATAGCCCACTGTTTCGGTAGTGGGCCTAGGGCTTGGGGCCCGAGCATGATGTGGGTTGAAAATTAACTGAGGCATACTAGGGAGGTTGGGGATCATCTTAGTGTGGTTCATTTAAATTTTTATGGCCATATGGATGGACAAACGTGCAAAATAACACAAACGAGGCATTTTTAGGCCAAATTGGTGTGCTATAGCCCACTGTTTTAGGGGTGGGCTCGATTTTTGGGAATACTGTGGGCCAAAAATCGATCAAGGCGTGCCAAGGAGGTTGGGAAAGGTGCAAGTATGATCCATTTTAATTTCCTTGTCCATTTGGGTGGACAAACGGGCAAAAAGGAACGAACGACGTATTTTTGGGCCAAATCATGCTATAGACCACGGTTTTGGCGGTGGGCCAGGGGTCCGGGCATGCTGTGGGACAAAAACCGATCGAGGCATGCCAGGGAGGTTGGGGATCATTTCATTGTTGTTCGTTTAACTTTTCGTGGCTATTTGTGTGGACAAACGGGTGAAACAGTGTGAATGGGGCATTTTCGAGCCAATTCGGTGTGCTATATATATAGCCCACAGTTTCAGGGGTGGTCCCAGAGTCCGAGTGTACTGTGAGTCAAATATCAGTCGGGGAATGCTAGGGAGGTTGGGGATCATCCCAGTGTGGTCTATTTAAATTTGTGTGCCCATTTGAGTGGACAAACGCGAGAAACGGCATGAACGGGGCATTTTTGGGCCAAATCGGTGTGCTAGAGTCCACGGTTTTGGAGGTAGGCCCGAGGACCGGGCGTGTTGTAGGTTGAAATCAATTGGGGCATGCTAGGGAGGTAGGGGATCATCCATTATAGTCTGTTTAAATTTTCGTGGCTATTTGGCTGGACAAACGGGCAAAACGGTGTGAACGAGGAAATTTTAGGCCAAATTGGTGAGCTATTGCCCACGATTTTAGGGGTGAACCAAGGGTTCGGGCATTCTGATAACGCTCAATCTACAGCTCTCGTGGGAGTGTAAAGCGGTCGTTAGCAAATATAGAACCCAACCTGGGTTGGGTATCGATCCCACAGGGAATAGCTTGGTCAACAAGTAAGCAAAATTAATAGACTTTTGGTGCAAGTCTCGTAAGAAGGGGGGATTGTATTAAGTAACCAAAGTAATGAAATAAAAGCTGAAAATAGCAAAGTAAAAGAGAAAGATTGTCACGTAAGTTGTAAACAATGAGAATTGAATCGTTGGGGTTATGTCCACCTTCAGAGGTATACGTCTCTATTGGCTATGAGTGTGTAGAGTCTTGACATGCAATTGCTTATAGAGAATTGTAGTCGATGGTAAATCCAAGCGTCTCTCGACCTAAACAAGGACTATTTCACTTTAACTCTCTCGAGCTTAAAGTGTGTCTAGCGGTACAAATTCTCCAAGAGGTTCGTCCAGTTACGGCACTAGCTTTTTAATAGGAAAGGGTGTCCTACTACCTTGACATTATCTCTTTTCCAGACAAATAACCTTTCTCTCGAACAAGTTAAATGTTAGACTGGCGTTGGTCTATGCGTCTTCTTTTCTAGACAAATAACCTTTCTCTCGAACAGGTTAGATGTTAGAATGGCGTGTTCTTGTGTTTGAACCGCAAAGGATGTAGATTTAAGATGAAGAGAATAATGATATAAGCAATATACGTGTCTTGAACTCACAAGCTCATAGCAATAGATAGTAACTCATTCGGCTTCCATAACCCCAACTAAGAGGTTTAGTTACCCATGAATGCGAAGGATATCACGATTTGCATGGTTGATGGCGTGAGAAGTAGGTGATAGGCGTGTGGTTTTGGTGATTCCCTAGCAAGTAACGATTCTCTTGTTGTGGAATAGATGAATAGAACAATAGATTAGAAGTGTTTGTGGTGGAAGATGAGAAAGAAAATTGATTAAATTGTAAGGAGATGTCTTAAGTGAAGAGTTAATTGAATTGTAAGAATGTGTCCCTAAATCTCTAGCATGATAGGGTATTTATAATACTCCTATCCTACTCCTACTAAGCTAATGAAATAAATAACCAAATCCTAATATACTAATGAAATCCTTGACCCAAATGTACTAGGGTAAGGTTACAAAATTATAATCCAAATAGAATAATGAAACACATAACCTAATTGCACTAGGTTAATGTATTATGGCAAAAATCCAGCTTTGTGTCTGTAAGTCCCAAAGTCTTCAGAATTGCTGTTTTAGCCCGGGACAGATTTTCCATGCAGCAGATTTAGTCCTTTAGGCGTCCAGCTCCTTTCCACTTCGTTTGTGAGCTTTCTTTTGCGCCAAGTAAGCCATAAATTGTTGTATTTTGCATCATTTATACCTGAAACTTTCCTAATCACATTTGTTAGCTCATTTACAGGAAAAAGGACTAAAAGTGCATGAAATAGATAATTAGTTCTCAAAACTAGGCTAAAATATGGGCAAAATATATTGATATAGGCGCGTAAATTCGCCTATCATCACGTTCTATGGATAAAAAATTAATCGAGGCATGTCAGGAGGTTGAGGATCATTCCATTGTGGTCTATTTTAATTTTTGTGTCCATTTGGGTAGACAAACTCGTGAAATGGCGTGAACGGGGCATTTTCAATCCAAATCAGTGTGCTATTGCCCATGTTTTTTAGGGTGGGCTGGGATTTTGGGTGTGTTGTGGGCTGAAAATTGACCAAGATGTGCCAAGGAGGTTATGGATCATCCCAGTGGGGTTCGTTTTAATTTTTCTGGCTATTTGCATGGACAAACGGGCAAAACAACATGAACAGGGTATTTTTGGGTTAAATCGGTGTGCTATAGCCCACAATTTTTGGGGTGGGGCTGGAGTCGGGGCGTGCTGTGGCCCAAAAATCAATATGAGCGTGCCAAGGATATTTGAGTGAACAAACGGGCAAGACTACGTGAATGAGGTGTTTTTGGGCTAAATTGGTGTGCTATAGCCCGCAGTTTTGGGGAGGGCCTGGGTTCTGGGTGTGTTGTTGGCCGAAAATTGACTGGGGCGTTCCAGGGAGGTTGGGCATCATCCCAGTGTGGTTTGTTTAAAATTTTTGTGGCCATTTGGATGGACAAGTAGGTGAAACAACACTAATGAGGTATTTTCAGGAAAAATCGATGTGCTATAGACCACTGTTTTGGGATGGGCCCGGGGTTTGGGTATGATGTAGGCGAAAAATAGACTAGGGCATGCCAGGAATGTTGGGGATCATCCCAGTGTGGTCCGTTTAATTTTTCATGGACATTTGGGTAGTAAAATGGGCAAAACGGCACGAACGGGGCATTTTCGGGCTAAATCGGTGTGCTATAGCCTACATTTTTTAGCTTTGGCTTAGGGTCTGGGCGTATTGTGGGCTAAAAATTGACCGGGGCATGCCAGGGAGGTTGGGATCATCCCAATGTGGTCGGTTTAAATTTTTGTGGCCATTTGGGTGGACAAACGGGCAAAACAACACGAACGAGGCATTTTTGGGCCAAATCGGTGTGCTATAGCCCACAGTTTTGAGGGTCGGTCGGTTGTCCGGGCGTGCTGTGGGCCAAAAATTGATTGGGGAATGCCATGGAGGTTGGGGATTATCCTAGTGTGGTTCATTTAAATTTTCATGGCTATTTGGGTGGACAAACGGGTAAAACGGTGCAAACGGGGCATTTTCAGGTCAAATCAGTGTGCTATAGCCTACTATTTTGGGGTGGGCCCTGGCATCGGGTGTGCTGTGCACCTAAAATTGACCAAGGAATTCCAGGGAGTTTGGGGATCATCATATTATGGTTCGTTTAAATTTTCATGGCCATTTGAGTTGACAAACAGGAGAAATGGTATGAACTGGGCAGTTTTTGGCCAAACCAGTGTGATATAGCCCACAGTTTTGTGGATGAGCTCGGGGTCTGGGCATGCTGTGGGCAAAAAATCTATCGGGCATGCCAGGGTTAATTAGGATCATCTTAGAGTAGTCCGTTTAAATATTTATGGTCATTTGGGTGGACAAACGGGCGAAACGTGCTAATGGGGTGGACTACAACCCACTGTTTTGGGGGTGGGCCAGGGTTCGGTTGTGCTGTTGGTAAAATTTTCCAGGGGCATTCCAGGGAGCTTAAGAATCATCTTAGTGTGGTCTATTTCAATTTTCGTCGCCATTTAGGTTATCAAATTTTCAAAACGGCGCAAACGAGGCATTTTTAGGCTAAATTGGTGTGTTATAGCCCACGGTTTTGGGGTTAAGCCTGGGGTACGAGCGTATTGTGGGTTGAAAATCGATCGGGCCATGCCAGGGAGGTTGGTTATCATTCCAGTGTGGTTCGATTAAATTTTTATGGCTATTTGGGTGGACAAAAGGCTAAAACGGCATGAATGAGGTATTTTCGGGCCAAAATGTTCTGATATTGCCCACGGTTTAGGTGTTGGACCAGGGGTTCAGGTGTGATGTTGGCAAAAAATTAATCGGGGTATGTCAGGGAGGTTGGAGATCGTCCCATTGTGGTTCGTTTAAATTTTTGTGGCCATTTGGGTAGTCAAACGGGCGAAATAGCACGAACGGGGTATTTTAAAGCCAAATCAGTGTGCTATAGCCCACGGTTTTGGGGGTGGGCCAGAGGTCCGGGAATGATGTAGGCCGAAAGTTTATCGAGGCATTCCAAGGAGGTTGGGAATCATCCCAGTGTGGTACGTTTTAATTTTTGCGACCATTTGGGTGGACAAATGGGCGAAACGATGTGAACAATGCATTTTTGGCCAAATCGGTGTGCTATAGCCCATATGCCAAAGAGGTAGGGGATCATCCCAGTGTGGTCCGTTTTAATTTTTTAGCCTATTTGGGTGGACAAAAGGGCAAAACGGCACGAATGGGGCATTTTTGGGCTAAATCAATGTGCTATAGCTTATGGTTTTGGGGGTGGGTCAGGGGTTCGGGCGTGCTGTATGCAAAAAATTGATCGGGGCATGCTAGGGTGGTTGGGGATCATCCCATTGTGGTTCGTTTAAATTTTTGTGGCCATTTGGGTGAATAAACAGGCAAAACTGCATGAACGAGGTATTTTCAAGCCAAATCGATGTGCTATAGCCCACTATTTTGGGGTAGGACCGGGGTTCGGGTATGCTGTGGGCAAAAAATAGAACAGGGCGTGCCAGTAAGGTTGAGGATCATCCCAGTGTGGTCCCTTTTATTTTTCATGGATATATGGGTAGACAAATGGGTAAATTTGGGCCAGATCGGTTTGCTATAGCCTACAGTTTTTTGAGTGGGTTTAGGGTCTGGGCGTGCTATGGGCCAAAGATTGACCGGGGCATTCCAGAGAGGTTGGGATCATCCTAGTGTATCCCATTTAAATTTTCATGGCCATTTGGGTGGACAAACGGGCAAAA
>CM061557.1:12121072-12264041 GCA_030864225.1 Capsicum baccatum var. pendulum
TTGGTTTGAAAATGCTCCATTCACCCGTTGTCCACCTAAATAGCCACAAAAATTTAAACAGACCATACTAGGTTGATCCCCAACCTCCCTGGCATGCCCCAGTCAATTTTTGGGAAACAGCACGCCTTGAACCTAGGCCCACCCCTAAAACTGTGGCCTATAGCACAACCGATTTAACACTCAAAAATACCCCGTTTGCGCCGTTTCTCCAGTTTGTCCACCTAAATGGCCACAAAAATTTAAAACAAAAAATACTGGGACTATCCTCAACCTCCCTGGCATGCCCTGGTCAATTTTGACCCACAACACACTCGAACCCCGAGGCCATCCCCAAAACCGTTGGCTATAGGCACACCGATTTAGCTCAAAAATGCCCGTTTGCACCATTTCACGCTAGTTTGTCCACCCAAATTGCCACCAAAATTTAAAAGGACCACACTGATGATCCTTTACCTCCCTAGCATGCCCTGATCAATTTTTGGCCCACAGGCACACTCATACCCGGACCACCCACGAAAACCATGGGCTGTTACAGACTGTTTTAGCCCGAAAATGCCCCCATTCATGCTGTTTTTTTTCCCTTTTGTCCACCCAAAAAGGGCCACAAAACTTTAAACGGACCACACTAGGATGATCCCCCAATCTTCCTGGCATGCCACTATCAATTTTTGGCCCATAGCACGCTCGGACCCCTGTCCCACCCCCCAAAAACTGTGGCTAGTAGCACACCGATTTTGCTCGAAAATACCCGTTCGCACAGTTTCACCTGTTTATCCACCCAAATAGCCACTAAAATTTAAAGGGACCATACTGGGATGATCCCCAAACTACCTGGCATGCATCGATCGATTTTCAACCGACAGCACGCTTGAAACCCAGGCCCATCCTTGAAATCATGGGCTATAGCACATCGATTTGGGCTCAAAAAATGCCCCATTCCCGCCGTTTCGCTTGTTTGTCCACCCAAATGGTCACGAATAATTGAAAGGACCATGATGGGATGATACCCAATCTCCCTGACACTACTCAGTCAAATTTCGGCCCACAGCAAGCCCGGTCCCCCTTTTGCACACATGAAATTTTTGGGGCTATAGCATACTGATTTGGCCCAAAAATGCCCCGTTCGCACTGTTTCACCTATTGGTCCCTCCAAAATGGCCACAAAAAATTAAATGGACTACACTAGGATGATCCCTAATCTCCCTGGCATGCCCCAGTAGATTTTAGTGCACAACAATCCCGGACACCAAGCCCACACCCAAAATTGTGGGCTATAGCACACCGATTTGGCCCAAAAATGCCTCATTCGAGCCGTTTCGCCTATTGTCTACACAAAGGTCTATAAAAATTCAAATTGACCTTACAGGGATGATCCCTAACCTCCCTGGCATGCCCTGGGTTAATTTTTGGCTTACAACACGCCTGGGACCCCGGGCCTACCCCCGAAATCGTAGGCTATAGCATAATGATTTGGACCGAAAATGCCCCGTTCATGCCGTTTCATCCGTTTGTCCACCCAAATAGCCACAAAAAATTTAAACGGACCACACTGGGATGATTCCCAACCTTCCTGGAACTCTTCGGTCGATATTCAGCCCACAACATACCCGGGACCCCTGGGGTCCACCCCCCGACACTGTGGTCTATAGCACATCGATTTAGCTCGAAAATGCCCTGTTCACACAGTTTCGCCCATTTGTCCCCACCCAAATGGCCACAAAAATTTAAACTGACCATACTGGAATGATCATCATCCTCCCTGGCATGCCCCAATCAATTTTGTTTGGGCCCACAACACGCCCCGACCCCCAGGCCCACCACTAAAAGACCGTGGGCTATAGCACACCTATTTGGCCCCAAAAATGCCCCATTTGCTTCGGTTTACACCCGTTTATCCACCCAAATAGCCACAAAAATTTAAAAGGGACCACACTGGGACAATCCTCAACCTCCCTGGCATCCCCAATTTATTTTTAGCCCACATCAACGCTCGAACAACGGGCCCACCCCAAAACTGTGGGCTATAGCACACCAATTTTGGCCCAAAAATACCTCGTTCGCGCTGCCGTTACGCCCGTTTGTCCAACTTAAATGGCCACAAATATTTAAACAAACCATACTAGCATAGCTGCTATTGATTTTCAGCACTTAGCACCTCGACAACCCTGGGCCCACCCCCAAAACCGTGGGCTATAGCACAGCGCGATTGGTTTGAAAATGCCCCGTTTGTGCTGTTTTGCCTGTTTGTACACCCAAATGGGCCACGAAAATTTAAAAGGACCATAGTTAGATGATACCCAACCTCCGTCTGGCATGCCCCGGTCGATTTTTTGAGCTACAGTCATGCCCATAACCTGGTCCCATCCCCGAAAATGTGGGCTATAGCACACCGATATGGCCTAAAAATGCCGGTTCTTGCCGTTACAAACCGTTTGTCCAGAAAAATAGCCACAATAATTTAAATGGACCATACTGGGATGATCCCCAACTTTTCTGGTCATATGCCGTCAATTTTTTGGCTGGACAACACACTCAACCCCATGCCCACCCCCTGAAACTGTGGCTATAGCACACCGATTTGGCCTAAAAATACCCGTTCATGCCATTTCGCACATTTTTTACACCCAAATAACCACAGAAATTTAAACGGACCACACTAGTTTGATCATAACATCCCTGGCATACCCCAGTTGATTTTTGGCAAACAAAACGCCCCGACCCCGAGCCCACCTCCAAAACATGGGCTATAGCACATCGATTTAGCCTAAAAAAGCATCGTTCATGCCGTTTTGCACGTTTGTCCACCCAGAATGGCCATAAAAAATTTAAACGGACCATACTGGGGATGATTCCCAACCTCCCAGTCATAACCTGGTTGATTTTCTATCGACATCACGCCCGAGACCCCTTGCCCACTCCCCAAAATCGTGGGCTATAGCACACCGATTGGGCCCGAAAATGCTCCGTTCGCCCTTTTAGCTAGTTTGTCAACCCAAATGACCATAAAATTTTACACATACCACATAGGGACGATCCCCAAACACCATGTCACACCTCGATCAATTTTCAGCCCACAACACTCCTGGACCCCAGGCCTTCCCCCCCGAAACCGTGGGCTATAGCACACCAATTTCGCCCTACAAATACCCCGTGTGCCCCGTTTCTATCGTTTATCAACTTAAATGGCCACAAAAATTAAAACGGACCATACTGGAATGAGTCCCCAACCCTCCCTAGCATGCCTTTGTCGATTTTCAGCACATAGCAGTGCTCGGACCCCCGGGCTCACCCCTAAAATGGTAGGGCTATAGCACACCAATTTGGCTAAAAAATGTCCCGTTCGTGCTGTTTCACTTGTTTGTCCAAGGAAAATAGCCATAAAAATTTAAACGGACCATACTTGGATGATCCCCAACCTTCCTGGCATGCCCCGGTCGACTTTTAAACCTACAGCACGCCCGAAATCTTCTTCAATCCCTGAACTTTTAGGCTATAGCATACCGATTTGGCCCAAAACTGCCCATCTTGTCATTTCACCCGTTTGTCCATCCAAATGGCAACGATAATTTAAACAGACCATACTGGGGATATCCCTAACCTCCCTGGCACACTCTGGGTCAATTTTTGGCCCACAACACTCTTGGACCCCATGCCCACCCCCAAAACCGTGGGCTATAGCATACCGACTTGGCTAAAAAAATAACCCGTTCGTGCCATTTTGCCCGTTTGTATACCCAAATGATCACAAGAATTTAAAAGGACCATACTGGGATGATCCCCAACCTCCCTGTCATACCTCGATCAATTTTTGGCCAACACCACGCCCAAACCTCGGTCCCACCCCCAAAAATCATGGGCTATAGCACATCGGTTTAGCCTAAAATGCCCAATTCATGCTATTTTGCCTCTTTTGTCCAAACAAATGGCCATAATAATTTAAACGGACCATACTGGGATGATTACCCAACCTCCTGGCATGGCCCCGGATGATTTTTGGGTCGACATCACACCGGGACCCCCCCCTGGCCCACCCCAAAAACCGGTGGGCTATAGCACACCAATTTGGCACAAAAATGCCCTTTTGTGCTGTTTTGCCCGTTTGCCCACCCTAATGGACATACAAATTAAAACATACCACACTGGGATGATCCCTAACTACCCTGGCATGGGCGTGCGCTGGTCAATTTTGCATACCACATCCATGCCCGGACACCAGGCCTACCCCCAAAATCGTGGGCTATAGCATACCGATATAGGCCAAGAAATGCAGCATTTGCGCCATTTCTCCCCATTGTCCGCGCCAAAATGCCACGAAAATTTACAGTTGATCATACTCGGAAAAGTTAAAACCTCCCTGGAATGCCTTGGTCAATGTTCAGCCCACAGCACGCGCCCGGACCCCTGGCCGCACCCCAAAAACCGTGGGTCTAGAACACACCGATTAGTCCCTAAGTATATCCCGTTGGCACTGTTTTACCCCGTTTGTCCAACCAAATAGCCACAAAAATTTAATCGTAACACACTGGGGATGATCCCCCAACCTCTCTGGCATACCCCGGTTGATTTTTTGGTCCTACAAGCACTGCCTGGACCTGGGCCCACCTTTGAGAATCGTGCTATAGCACAGCCCATTTGGCCCGAAAATGCCATGTTTATGCCATTTCGCCATTTATCTACCCAAATTGCCACTAGAAATTTAGACGTACCATTACTAGGATAATGACCAACCTCCCTGGCAGTGCCCCATTCCTATTTTTCGCCCATCGGCAACGCTCAGGATACCCCGGGTCCTCCCGCTAAAACCGTGGGGCGATAGCATATCGATTAGGCCTGAAAACGCACCGTTTTGCGCCGATTGCGCCCATTTATCCCTCTAAATGGCTACAAAAATTTAAAGGGACTACACTGGGATGGATCCCCATCCTCTCTTGCCACATCTGTGGTCGATGTTTGACCCATAGCGACACCCGGACCCCAGACCCACCCCCAAAATCGTGGGCTATAGTACATTGATTTGGATGAAAAATGCCTAGTTGACAGCGCGTTCACCCGTTTGGACCACCCAGAAATGCCACTAAAATTTAAACAGACCACATCTAGGATGATCCCCAACCTCCCTTGCATGCCTCAGTCAATTTTGTGGCCTACAGCATACCCAGACCCTGGGCCCACTTCCAAAACTGTGGGCTATAACACACTAATTTAGCTCGAAAATAAACCATTCATGACGTTTCACCCTTTGTTAACCCAAATAGCCACAAAAATTAAACAGAACAGATGGTCCCCCAATCTCCCTAGCATGCCCCGGTTAATTTTTGGCCCACAACAGGCCCATTCGCAATGTTTCGCCAGTTTGTCCACAAAAATAGCTACAAAAATTTAAATGGACCACACTGGGATGATCCCTAACATCCATGGCATTCCCTGGTTGAGTTTCGACCCACAACACACTCAGACCCTGGCCAACCCCTAAACTGTGGGCTATAGCACACGGACCGATTTAGCCTCAAAAATGCCCCATTCACACTGTTTCTTTCAACCCGTTTGTTTACCTAAATGGCCAAGAAAATTTAATCGGACCACATTGGATGATCCCCAACCTCCCTAGCATGCTCCGTATTGATTTTTGACCTACAGAATGCTCGAAACCCGAGCCTACCACCAAAACCGTGGGCTATAGCTCACCGATATATCCTAAAAACGCTCTATTCATGCCATTTCGCCTGTTTTTCCACCAAATAGCCAAGAAAACGTAAATGGACCACACTGGGACAATGAACAACCTTACTTACATGCCATAGTCGATTTTTAACCAATAGCACGCTCGGCACCTCGGGGCCCAGCCGTAAAACCGTGGCTATAGCACGTCGATTTGGACCAAAACCCCACCGTTCACTGCTGTTTCGCCTGTTTATCCACCTAAAAGGCCATGAAAAATTTAAACAGACCACACTGAGAGGATTCCCAAACTCCCCGACATGCCCCAGTTAATTTTTTGGCTTACTGCAGGCCCGTCCCAGGGACCCACCCTTAAATCTTGGGCTATATCACACTGGTTTGGCCCAAAAATGCTCCGTTCGCGCAGTTTTGCCTTTTTGTCCACCCAAATAGCTATAAAAATTTAAAAAGACCATACTGGGATGGTCACCAACCTCTCTGGCTATCCCCGTTCGAATTTTAGCCCACAGTACACTCGCACATTGGCCCACCCTCAAAACCCGTGGGCTATAGCACATCGATTTAGCCCAAACACCTCTTCATACACGCTGTTTTTGCACGTTTTCCCCACCCAAATAGCTATGAAAATTTAAAAGGACCATACTGAGAAGATCCTCAACCTCCCTGGGCACACCCCAGTTGATTTTGGCACACAGCACACCCGAACACCGTGCCCACCACCAAAAGCGTAGGCTATATCACACCAGTTTGACCTAAAAATGCCTCGTTCGCACTGTTTCGCCCCGTTTGTCCGCCCAAATGGACATGAAAACTTAAAAAACCCACACTGAGATTAGCCTCAACCTCCCTGGCATGCCCCGGTTAATTTTTCGCCAACAGCATGCCTGGACCTCGGGCCCAACCTAAAAAACGAGGGCTATAGCACACCGATTTGGGCTCGAAAATGCCCCATTCGGTCCGTTTTCGCCTATTGTGTCCATCGAAATACCACAAAAATTTTAAACAGACCATACTAGGATGATCCATAACCTCTATGGCATTCTCAATCAATTTTTGGCCCACACCTACGCTCGACCCCCTGGCCTAACCTACCCCCAAAACAGTGGGCTATTGACACACCAATTTAGCCCAAAAATGCCCGGTTCGCGCCGTTTGTCTTTTATCTACCAAATGGCTATAAAAATTTAAATAGAACACACTGGAATGATCCCCAATCTTCCAGACATACCTCGATTGATTTTTGGACCACAAAACTCCCGGACCCCCAGGCCTACCACAATTACTGTGGGTTATAGCACACTGATTTGTCTGGAGAAACATCCCGTTCGCGCTGTTTTGCCTGTTGTGTCCACCCAAATAGTGACGAAAATTTAAACGAACACACTGCGATGATCCTCACCTCCCTGGCATACCTCGGTTAATATTGTGGCCCACAATATGCCTGGACCGCCACGGCCCTACCCCCCCAAAACCGTGGGCAATAGCACACCAATTTGGCCTGAAAATGCTTCGTTCATGCGCGGTTTTGCCCGTTTGTCCACCCAAATGGCCACAAAAATTTAAATGGACGCGAGCGATTGACGATGTGTTAACCCTTACTGCATGCCCATGTCAATTTCATCCCATAACACGCTCCGGAACCCTAGAGCCCTCCCCCAAAATCGTGGCTATAGGCACATCGATTTGGCTCAAAAATTGCCAGGTTCGTGTCGTTTCAACCCTTTGTCCCACCCAAATAGCTATGAAAATTTAAATGACCACACTGGGATGATCCCCAACCTCCCTTGCACCCCGCCGGTCGATGTTTGACCGCACGAGCAGGCCCGGCCCTAGATCCACCCCTGAAACTGTGGGCTATAGCATACTGATTTTGCCCAAAAAAAGCCTAGTTCGCGCGCTATTTCATCTGTTTACCCAACCAAATGGCCAGCGAGAGAGAGAAGTTAAACAGACCTCACTGGGATGATTCCCAAATTCCTTGGCATGCCCCGGTCGATTTTTGGCCCACAGTACTCCCTTTCGCACTGATTCGCCCATTTTTCCATCAAAATAGCTAAAAGAAATTTTAAACGGACCACACTGGGACGATCCCTAACCTCCCTGAATACTCTGGGTAAATTTTTAACCCATAAATCACCTAGACACCGGTCCCACCCCCGAAAACTGTGGGCTATAGCACACCAATTTGGCCGGAAAATGTGCCATTTACGTTATTTCGCTTGTTTGTCCACGAAAATGGCAACGAAAAATTACACAGACCATACTGGAATGATCCCTAATATCCTTGGCACACCCCGATCAATTTTATCCCACATAAAAGCCCGGATCCCTTGCCCACCCCTGAAGCTGGGGCAATAACACACCGATTTCTCCTAAAAATGCCCAGTTCACCCCCGTTTCACCCGTTTGTCGGACCCAAATTGCCATTAAAATTTAAAAGGACCCACACTGAGATGATACCTAAACCAACCTGGGATGCCTCAATCAATTTTTTTCCCATAGTAACGCTCGAACCCAGGCCCACCCCTAAAACCATGGCTATAGCACACTGATTTGACCCGAAAATGCCCCGTTTGTACTGTTTCATCCGTTTGTCCAGTCTAAATGGCCACAAAAAGTAAACGGACCATACTGAGGATGATCCCCAACCTACCTATCATGCCCCGGTATATTTTTGGCTGAACAGTACGCCCGGACATCAAGTCCACCCCCAAAGACCGTAGCTATAGTAGATCGATTTGGCCCAAAAATGTCCTGCTCTTTGCCATTTCACCCCTTTGTCCTCCCAAATGGCCATAAAAATTTAAAGGGACCATACTGGGATGATCCCCTACCTCCCTATCATGCCTCAATCTAATTTTGGCCCACAGCACACCCGAGTCCCCCGAGCCCACCCCCTGAAACAATGGGCTATAGCATATCGATTTGGCTCGAAAATGCCCCATTCATGTTGTTTCACCCGTTTTTCCACCAAATAGCCACAAAAATTTAAAATGAACACATTGAGATGATCCCCAACCTCCCTGACATGCGCCGGATGATTTTTGGCCTACAGCACTCCCGAACCCTAAGCCCACCCCCGATACCATGGGCTATAGCATAACGATTTGGCCTGAAAATACCCCGTTCACCTATTTCTCAACCCAAATGGCCACAAAAATTTAAATAGACCATACTGGGATGATCCCTAACCTCCCTGGCATGCCTTGGTCGATTTTGATCGACAACACGCCTGGACTCCTGGCCTACCCACAAAACCGTGGGCTATAGCACACTGATTCGGACCAAAAATGGCCCCTTCATGCCATTTGACCGTTTGACCAACCCAAATAGCATAAAAAATTTAAACGTATCACAATTCAATGATCTTCAACCTCCCTGGCATGCTTGATCGATTTGCGGCCCATAACACTCCTGGACCCCAGGTCCACACCCGAACCCGTGTGCTTATAGCACATTGATTTAGCCCGAAAATGCCTCGTTCGCACCATTTTTCCCATTTGTCCTCCCAAATGGCCACAAAATTTAAAAGTACCACACTAGGATGATCCCCAACCTCTCTGGGATTGCCCGGTCAATTTTTTGGCCCACAGTACGCTCGAACCCGGGGCCCACCCCCAAAACCATGGGCTATTAAACACTGATTTAGCCTGAAAATTTCCCATTCATGCCATTTCGCCTGTTTGTCTACCCAAATGGCCACAAAACTTTAAACAGACCACACTGGGACAATATCCAACCTCCATGACATGCCCCCGGTCAAATTTTAGCCCACATCAAGCCCGAACACAGGTCCCACCCCTAAAACTGTGGGCTATAGCTCACCAATTTGACCTGAAAATACACCATTCACTCTGTTTCCCCCGTTTATCCACTTAAATGGCCACAAAAATTTAAGGGACCACACTGGAATGATCCCCAACCTCCATGGCATGCCCCAATCGATTTTTGTCCCGTAGCACGCTTGGAACCCAGGCCCACCCCTGAATCGTGGGCTATAGCACACCGAATTTGCCTAAAAATTCCCCGTTCGCGCCGTTTTGATCATTTGTCCACCCAAATGGCCACGAAAAATTGAATGGACCAGACTAGGATGATCTCCAATCTCTCTGACACTCCTCGGTTTAATTTTTTGCCCACAGCAAGCCCGGACCCCTTGCCCACCCCTAAAACTATGGGCTATAGCACACTAATTTGACCCAAAAATGCCTCATTTGTGCCGTTTTTGCCCGTTTGTCCACAAATGGCCATGAAAAATTTAAAGGGACTATACTGGGATGATTTCCAATTTCCCTGGAATGCCCCGGTCAATTTTTAGCACAATAGCATGCCCAAACCCCAAGCGCTCTCACCAAAATCGTGGGCTAAAACACACCAATTTTGCGTAAAAAAAGCCCATTCGCACCGTTGTCCACTCAAATAGCCATGAAAATTTAAATGGACCCTACTGGGATAATCCCCACCCTTCCTGACATTCCCCAATCGATTTTCAGCCCATAACATGCCCGTACCCTGGGCCTACCCCCGAAACCATAGGCTATAGCATAATGATTTGGCTCGAAAATGCCCCATTCACGCCATTTTGTCCATTTGTCCACCTAAATGGCCACAAAAATTTAAACGGACCACACTGGGATGAACCCCAACCTCCCTAGCAGTCTTGGGTCGATATTCGGCCAACAACACACTCGGACCCTAAGTCCCCCGACACCGTGGGGCTATTGCACACCGATTTAGCCCGAAAATGCCCCCGTTAGAACAGTTTCGCGTGTTAGTCCACCCAAATGGCCACAAAAATTTAAACGAACCTCACTGGGATAATCCTAAACCTCCCTAGCACGCCCTGATTAATTTTTGGCCTATAGCGCACCCAGAGTCCGTGCCCCACCCCGAAAATCATGGGCCATCACACACCGATTTGGCTCGAAAATGCCCCGTTCGTGCTGTTTCACCCATTTGTCCACCCAAATGGCCACAAAAATTTAAATGGACCACACTAGGATGATCCCCAACCTCCCTGGCATGCCCCGGTCAATCTTATCCCATAGCACGTACGAGCGTCGGGCCCTCCTCGAAAATCGTGGGCTGTAGCACACTGATTTGGCCCAAAAATGCCCTGTTCACGCTGTTTCGTCCGTTTGTCCAACTAAATGGACACAAAAATTGAAACGGACCACACTGGGATGATCCCCAACTTCCCTATCATGCATTGGTCGATTTTTGGCCCACAACACGCTTGTACCACCGGGCCCACCCCTGAAACTGTCGGCTATAGCACACTGATTTGGCACGAAAATGCCCCATTCACGCCATTTCCCCCATTTGTCTGCTCAAATAACCACAAAAATTTAAATGGACCATACAAGGATGATCCCTAACCTCAATAGCATGCCTCAGTCGATATTTGGCCAACAACATGCCCGGATCTGGGGCCCACCCTAAAACCGTGGGTTATAGGACATCGACTTAGCTTGAAAATACCTCATTAATGCCGTTGCGCCCGTTTGTCCACCCAAATGGCCAGTTAAAATTAAATAGACAACACCATAATGATATCCAACCTCCATGGCATGCGTCGGTTGATTTTTGGCCCACAGCACTCCCCGAACCCCAGGCCCACCCCAAAACTATGGGCTATAGCACACCAATTTAGCCAGAAAATGCCCCATTCATCTTATTTCATTCGTTTGTCCACCCAAATGGCCACAAAAATTTAAACGGACCATACTGCAATAATACCCAAACTTCCTGGCATGCCCCAGTCAATTTTTTGGCCAACAGCACGCCCGTACCCCGAGCCCACCCTCAAAACCGTGGTCTATAGCACACCGATTTAGCCCAAAAATGCCCCATTCATGCCATTTCGCCCGTTTGTCTACCCAAATGGCCCTATAAATTTGAAAGAACCACACTGGGATGATTCCCAACCTCCCAGGCATGCCCCGGTCAATTTTCAGTCCACATCACGCTCGAACCCCTGACCCACCCCAAAAATCGTGGGCTATAGCACACCAATTTTGCCTGAAAAATGCCCCGTTCACACCGTTTCGCCTGTTTGTCCACCCAAATGGCCATAAAAATATAAATAGACCACACAGGGATGATCCCCAAACACCATGGCATGCCCCGATTAATTTTCAGCCCACAACACACCCGGACCCCAGGCGTTCCCCCGAAACCATGGGTATAGCACACCGATTTTGCCCAAAAACGCACCATACTGGAATGATCCCCAACTTCCCTGGCATACCTCTGTCAATTTTCAGAACATAGCACGCTCGGACCCCGAGCCAACCCCCAAAACCGTAGGCTATAGCACACCGATTTGGTTCGAAAAAGCCTTGTTCGTGCCGTTTTGCCTGTTTTTCCACCCAAATGGCCACAAAAATTTAAATGAACCAAAATTGGACACTCCCCAACTTTCCTGGCATGCCCAGGAGAATTTTTGACCAATAACACGCCTAGAATATGGTCTCACCCCCAAACTTTTGGGCTATAGCACACTGATTTGGCCCAAAAATGCCTCATTCTTGTCGTTTCACTCGTTTGTCCATCCAAATGGCCACGATAATTTAAACGGACCATACTGAGAAGATCCCAACCTACCTGTCACACTCTGGTCAATTTGTTCCCATAACACTCTCGGACCCCAAGCCCACCCTCAAAATCGTGGGCTATAGCACACCGATTTGGCTCAAAAATGCCCCGTACATGCCGTTTTGCCTGTTTTTATAGCCAAATGATCATAAGAATTTAAACGGACCACACTGGGATGATCCCCAACCTCCCTGTCATGCCCTGGTCAAATTTTGGCCAACAGTAAACCCAGACCTTAGGCCCACCCCCAAAACCGTGGGTGCACACCGATTTAGCCCAAAAATGCCCCATTCATGCCACTTCGTCCGTTTGTCAATCCAAATGGCCATGAAAATTTACATGGACCACACTGAGATGATACCCAACCTCCCTAGTATGCCTTGGATGATTTTTGGTCGACAACCCACTCGAACCCCTGGCCCACCCCTAATACTTCGTCCGTTTGTCAATCCAAATGGCCATGAAAATTTAAAAGGACCATACTGGGATGATCCCATACCTCCCTAGCATGCCCCGGTCTAATTTTGGCCCACAACACACCCAGTCCCCAAGCCCACCCCCAAAACAGTGGGCTATAGCATACCGATTTTGCTCAAAAATGCCCGATTCACGTTGTTTCACCCGTTTGTCCACCCAAATAGACACAAAAATTTAAAATGAACAAACTGAGATGATCCACAACCTCCCTGACATGCCCCAGATGATTTTTGGCCCACAGCACTCTCGCACCCCAAGCCCACCCCCGATACCGTGGGCTATAGCATAACGATTTGGCCTAAAAATGCCCCGTTCACCCATTTCTCAACACAAATGGCCACGAAAATTTAAATAGACCATACTGGGATGATCCCTAACCTCCATGGCATGCCTCGGTTGATTTTCGGTTGATTTCTCCCGTTTGTTCAGCCAAATGGCCACAACAATTTAAATAGACCATACTAGGATGATCACCAATCTCCTCGGCATACCCAAATTGATTTTTTGCTCACTAAATGCCCAGACCCAAGTCCTACCTCTAAAATCGTGGGCTATAGCACACCGATTTAGCTTGAAAATTCCCCATTCGCGTCGTATCGCCCGTTTATTAGCCAAATAGCCATGAAAATTTAAATGGAACACACTGGGATGATCCCCAACCTACCTGAAATGCCTCTATTGATTTTTGTTCCACAGCACACCAGGAATTTGGTCCAACCCCAAAATAGTGGGCAATAGCACATCGATTTGGCTCAAAATGCCCCGTTCGTACCATTTCGCCTGTTTGTCCACCCAAATGGCCACGAAAATTTAAACGAACCACAATGGGATAATCCTAAACCTCCCTGTCATACCCCGATTGATTTTTGGCCTACTGTACGCTCTAACCCCGGGCCCACCCCCAAAAATGTAGGCTATAGCACATCGATTTAGCCCAAAAATGCCCCGTTCATGCCGTTTCACCCATTTGTCTACCCAAATGGACATAAAAGTTTAAACATACCACACTGGAATGACCCCAACCTCCCCATTATGCCCCAGTCAATTTTTGACCCATAGCATGCCCGGACCCCAGGCCCACCCCCAAAACTGTGGGCGCACACCGATTTAGTCCGAAAATGCCCTTATCACTCATTTGTCCACCTAAATGGCCAAAAAATTTTAAATGGACCATACTGGGATAATTACCAACCACCCTGATATGCCCCAATAAATTTTTAGCACACAGAATGCCCGGATCCCCGTCTACCCCAAAAACCGTAGGCTATAGCACTCCGATTTTTCCTGAAGACATCCTGTTCGTGCCGTTTTGCTTGTTTGTCCATCTAAAAATCCACAAAAATTTAAATGGAACACACTGGGATGATCCCCAACCTCCCTGGCACACCCCAGTCAATTTTTGGCTCACAGCATGCCTGGACCCCGGGCCCACCCCCAAAGCCGTGCGCTATAGCACAATGATTTGGCCTGAAAATGCCCTGTTCACGCTATTTTGCCGGTTAGTTTACCCAAATGGCCACAAAAATTAAAACGAACCATACTGGGATGATACCCAACCTCCCTGGCATGTCCCGGTCGATTTTCCACCCACAACACACTCAGACCCCGGGCCATCCCCAAAAATCGTGGGTTATAGCACATCGATTTGGCCTAAAAATGCCTCGTTTGCGTCGTTTTGCCCGTTCCTTAAGACATCCTGTTCATGCCGTTTTGCTTGTTTGTCCATCCAAAAAGCCACAAAAATATAAATGGACCACACTGAGATGATCCCCAACCTCCCTTGCACCTCGGTCGATGTTTGGCCCACAGCACGCCCGAACCCCGAATCCACCCCCAAAACCATGGGCTATAGCAAACCGATTTGGCTCAAAAATGCCTAGTTCGGGCCATTTCATCCATTTGTCCACCCAAAAGTCCACAAAAATTTAAACGGACCATACTGGAATGATCCCCAACCTCCCTGGCATGCCCCAGTCAAGTTTTTGCCCACAGCACGCTCAGAACCTTGGCCCACCCCCCAAATCGTGGACTATAGCACACTAATTTTACCCGAAAATGCCCCATTCACGCTGTTTCACGCATTTGTCCACCCAAATGGCCACAAAAATTTAAATGGACCATACTAGGATGATCCCCAACCTCCCTGGCATGCCCCGGTCAATTTTTAGCCCATAGCACGCACGGGCGTCGGGCCCTCCCCAAAAATCGTGGGCTGTAGCACACTGATTTGGCCCAAAAATGCCCTGTTCACGTCGTTTCGTCCGTTTGTCCAACTAAATGGACACAAAAATTGAAACGGACCACACTGGGATGATCCCCAACTTCCCTAGCATGCATTGGTCGATTTTTGACCCACAACATGCTTGGACCCCGGGCCCACCCCTGAAACAGTCGGCTATAGCACACTGATTTGGCACGAAAATGCCCCATTCACGCCATTTCCCCCATTTGTCTGCTCAAATAACCACAAAAATTTAAATGGACCATACAAGGATGATCCCTAACCTCACTAGCATGCCTCAGTCGATATTTGGCCAACAACATGCCTGGATCTGGGGCCCACCCTAAAACCGTGGGTTATAGGACATCGACTTAGCTTGAAAATACCTCATTAATGCCGTTTCGCCCGTTTGTCCACCCAAATGGCCAGTTAAAATTAAATAGACAACACCATAATGATTTCCAACCTCCCTGGCATGCGTCGGTTGATTTTTTGCCCACAGCACTCCTGAACCCCAGACCCCTCCAAAACTATGGGCTATAGCACACCGATTTAGCCAATAAATGCCACATTCATCTTATTTCATTCGTTTGTCCACCCAAATGGCTACAAAAATTTAAACGGACCATTCTGCGATAATACCCAACCTTCCTGGCATGCCCCGGTCGATTTTTGGCCAATAGCACGCCCGGACCCCGAGCCCACCCTCAAAACCGTGGTCTATAGCACACCGATTTAGCCCAAAAATGCCCCATTCAAGCCATTTCACCCGTTTGTCTACCCAAATAGCCCTATAAATTAAAACGGACCACACTGGGATGATTCCCAACCTCCCAGGCATGCCCCGGTCAATTTTCAGTCCACATCACGCTCGAACCCCTGACCCACCCCAAAAATCGTGGGCTATAGCACACCAATTTTGCCTGAAAAATGCCCCGTTCACACCGTTTCGCCTGTTTGTCCACCCAAATGGCCATAAAAATATAAATAGACCACACAGGGATGATCCCTAAACACCATGGCATGCCCCGATTAATTTTCAGCCCACAACACACCCGGACCCCAGGCGTTCCCCCAAAACCATGGGCTATAGCACCCCGATTTCGCCCAAAAATTCCCCGTTCGCACCGTTTCTCCTGTTTGTCCACTTAAATGGCCACAAAAATTTAAACGCACCATATTTGAATGATCCCCAACCTCCCTGGCATATCTCTGTCAATTTTCAGCACATAGCACGCTCGGACCCCGGGCCAACCCCCAAAACCGTAGGCTATAGCACACCGATGTGGCTCGAAAAAGCCTTGTTCGTGCCGTTTTGCCTGTTTTTCCACCCAAATGGCCACAAAAATTTAAACGAACCAAACTTGAACAATCCCCAACCTTCCTGGCATGCCCAGGTGAATTTTTGACCAACAACACGCCTAGAATATGGTCCCACCCCCAAACTTTTGGGCTATAGCACACCGATTTGGCCCAAAAATGCCTTATTCTTGCCGTTTCACCCGTTTGTCCATCCAAATGGCCACGATAATTTAAACGGACCATACTGAGATGATCCCATCCTACCTTTCACACTCTGGTCAATTTGTTCCCACAACACTCTCAGGCCCCAAACCCACCCCCAAAATCGTGGGCTATAGCACACCGATTTGGCTCGAAAATGCCCCGTACATGCCGTTTCACCTGTTTTTATAGACAAATGATCATAAGAATTTAAACGGACCACACTGGGATGATACCCAACCTTCCTGTCATGCCCTGGTCAAATTTTGGCCAACAGTAAACCCAGACCTTAGGCCCACCCCCAAAACCGTGGGTGCACACCGATTTAGCCCAAAAATGCCCCATTCATGCCGCTTCATCCGTTTGTCCACCCAAATGGCCATGAAAATTTAAACGGACCACACTAAGATGATCCCCAACCTCCCTAGTATGCCCTGGATGATTTTTGGTCGACAACCCACCCGAACCCCTGGCCCACACCTAATACCATGGACATTTGCGCTGTTTTGCCCATTTGTCCACCCAAATGGCCATAAATATTTAAACAAACCATAATGGGATGATTCCAAAACACCCCGGCACACCCCGATCAATTTTCTGCCTACAGCATGCCCGGATCCCAGGCCTACCATCGAAATCGTAGGCTATAGCACACCGATTTGGCCAAAAAATGCCCCGTTCGCGCCGTTTCTCCCGTTATCCACCCTAATGGCCAAAAAAATTTAAATGGACCATACTAGGACAATTTTAAACCTCCCTGCCATGCCTCTATCAATTTTCAGCCCACAGCACTCCCGGACCCCTGGCCCACCCCCAAAATCGTGTGCTATAACACACCTATTCGTCCCTAAAATGTCCCATTCACACCGTTTTGCTCGTTTGTCCATCCAAATGGCCACAAAAATTTAAACGAAACACATTGGGATGATCCCTAAACTACCTGTAACACCCCAGTCGATTTTTTCCCCACAACAAGCCTGGACCTTGGGCGCACCCCCGAAACCATGGCTATAACACACTGATTTAGCCCAAAAATGCCATGTTCACGCTGTTTCACCTATTTGTCCACCCAAATGGCCACAAAAATTTAAACAATCCATACTGGGATGATGACCAACCTCCCTGGCATGCACCCGTTGATTTTTGGCCCATGGCACGCTCGGACCCTGGGTCTTCCCCTAAAACTGTGGGTTATAGCACACCGTTAGCGCTATTTCGCCCGTTTGTCTCCCCAAATAGCTACAAAAATTTAAACGTACCATAATGAGATAATACCCAACCTCCCTAGTACACCCTGTTCAATTTTTGGCTCACAAAACTTTCGGACCCCAGGCTCACCCCCCGAAACCGTGGGCTATAGCACACTGATTTAGCCCAAAAATGCCTCGTTTGTGCTGTTTTACCCATTTATACACCCAAATGACCACAAAAATATAAACGACCTTACTGGGATGATCCCCAGCCTCCCTGGTATGCCCCAATCATTTTTTGACCAATAACACGTCAAGACCCCGATCCCACCCCCGAAACTGTTGGCTATAGCACACCAATTTAGCCATAAATGCCTCATTCATGCCATTTCACACGTCTGTCCACCCAAATGGCCATGAAAATTTAAAAGCAACATACTGGTACGATCCTTAAGCTCCCTGTCATGCCCCGAATGATTTTCTTCCCACAACACGCTCGGACCCTGAACCTACTCACGAAATCGTAGGCTATAGCATAATGATTTGGCCCGAAAATACCCCGTTCACGTTGTTGTCCATTTGTCCACCTAAACGGACACAAAAATATAAATGGACCACAGTGGGATGATACCCAACCTCCCTGGCACGCTCTGGTCAATTTTTTGCGCACAACACGCTTGGATCCCAGGAAGTCCCCCAAAATGCCCCATTCATGCCGTTTTGCCCTCTTGTACACACAAATGGCAAAAAATATTTAAACGGACCACATTGGGACGATCCCTAACCTCCCTAGCACGCTCCAATGAAAACGAGGGCTATAGCACTCCGATTTGGCTCGAAAATGCCCCGTTTGCGCTGTTTCGCCCATTTGTCCATCGAAATGGCCACAGAAATTTAAACAGACCATACTAGGAGGATCCCCAACCTCTCTGGAATGCCTCAGTCAATTTTTGGCCCACACCACGCTCGAACCCCAGGCCTACCCCCAAAACAGTGGGCTATAACACACCAATTTAGCTCGAAAAATCTCCGTTCGTGCCGTTTTGGCCGTTTGTCTACCAAATGGCTATGAAAATTTAAATAGACCACACTGGGATGATCCCTAATCTCCTCGACATACTTCGATTGATTTTTGGCTCACAACACTCTCAGACCCCAGGCCTACCATAATAACTGTGGGTTATAGCACACTGATTTGTCCGAAAAACGTCTCGTTCACGCTGTTTTGCCTGTTTGTCCACCCAAATAGCCACAAAAATTTAAACGGAACACACTGTGATGATCCTCAACCTCCCTGTCATACCTCGGTTAATTTGTGGCCTACAACATGCCTGGAGCCCCGGCCCACCCCCAAAATTGTGGGCAATAGCACACTGATTTGGCCTTAAAATGCCTCGTTCATGCCGTTTGTCCACCCAAATGGCCACAAAAATTTAAACGGACCACACTGACGATGTATAATTTCCCTGGCATGCCCATGTCGATTTTCATCCCACAACACGCTCGGACCCCGGGCCCTCCCCCAAAATCGTGTGCTATAGCACATTGATTTGGCCCAAAAATGTTATGTTCTCGTCGTTTCACCCATTTGTCCACCCAAATAGCTATGAAAATTTTAATGGACCACACTTGGATGATACCCAACCTCCCTGGCACCCCCCGGTTGATGTTTGACCCACAGCATGCCCGGACCCAGATCCACCCCTGAAACCATGGGCTATAGCATACCGATTTCGCCCAAAAAAGCCTAGTTCGTGCTGTTTCATCCGTTTGCCCACCCAAATGGCCACAAAAATTTAAACGGACCACACTGGGATGATTACCAAATTCCTTGGCACGCCCCGATCGATTTTCGACCCACAGTACTCCCGTTCGCACTAATTCGCCCATTTTTCATCAAAATAGCTAATAAAATTTAAACGGACCACACTGGGACGATCCCTAACCTCCCTAGGATACCCTGGTAAATTTTTAACCCACAAATCGCCTAGAAACCGAGCCCACCCTCAAAACTGTGGGCGATAGCACACCAATTTGGCCTGAAAATGCACCGTTCGCGTCGTTTTGCTCGTTTGTCCACCGAAATGGCATAAAAAAATTACACTAACCATACTGGGATGATCCCTAATCTCCGTGGCATTCCCTATTCAATTTTCAGCCCACAGTAATCTCGGAACCCTTGCCCACCCCTGAAACTGGGGGCTATAACACACTGATTTCTACTAAAAATGCCCACTTCGCTCTGCTTCACCTGTTTGTCATCCCAAATTGCCATGAAAATTTAAAAGGACCACACTGAGATGATACCTAACCACCCTGGGATGCCTCAATCAATTATTGACCCATAGTAAGCTCCAACCCAGGCCCACCCCTAAAACCGTGGGCTATAGCACACTGATTTAACCCGAAAATGCCCCGTTTATATTATTTCATCCGTTTGTCCGTCTAAATGGCCACAAAAATTTAAACGTACCATTCTAAGATGATACCCAACCTACCTGGCATGCCCTGATAGATTTTAGGCCGACAGTATGCTCGGACATAAAGTCCACCCCCAAAATCGTAGGCTATAGCAGATCGATTTGGCCCAAAAATGCCCTGTTCTTGCCGTTTCACCCGTTTGTCCTCCCAAATGGCCACGAAAGTTTAAAAGGACCATAATGGGATGATCCCATACCTCCCTAGCATGCCCCGGTCTAATTTTGGCCCACAACACACCCAGTCCCCAAGCCCACCCCTGAAACAGTGGGCTATAGCATACCGATTTGGCACAAAAATGCCCCATTCACGTTGTTTCACCCGTTTGTCCACCCAAATAGACACAAAAATTTCAAATGAACAAACTGAGATGATCCCCAACCTTCCTGACATGCCCCAGATGATTTTTGGCCCACAGCACTCTCGGACCCCGAGCCCACCCCCGATACCGTGGGCTATAGCATAACGATTTGGCCTAAAAATGCCCCGTTCACCCATTTCTCAACCCAAATGGACACGAAAATTTAAATAGACCATACTGGGATGATCCCCAACCTCCATGGCATGCCTCGGTTGATTTTCGGTCGATTTCTCCCGTTTGTTCAGCCAAATGGCCACAACAATTTAAATAGACCATACTAGGATGATCCCCAATCTCGTCGGCATACCCCAATTGATTTTTTGCTCACTAAACGCCCAGACCCAAGGCCTACCTCTAAAATCGTGGGCTATAGCACACCGATTTAGCCTGAAAATTCCCCATTCGCGTCGTATCGCCAGTTTATTAGCCAAATGGCCATGAAAATTTAAATGGAACACACTGGGATGATCCCCAACCTGCCTAAAATGCCTCTATTGCTTTTTGGCCCACAGCACACCAGGAATTTGGTCCCACCCCCAAAATCGTGGGCAATAGCACATCGATTTGGCTCAAAATGCCCCGTTCGCACCATTTCTCCTGTTTGTCCACCCAAATGGCCACAAAAATTTAAAAGGACCACAATGGGATAATCCTAAACCTCCCTGTCACACCCCGATTGATTTTTGGCCTACTGTACGCTCTGAACCAGGGGCCACCCCCAAAAATGTGGGCTATAACACATCGATTTAGTCCAAAAATGCCCCGTTCATGCCGTTTCACCCATTTGTCTACCAAAATAGACATAAAAATTTAAACAGACCACACTGGGATGATCCCCAACCTCCCCATTATGCCCCAGTCAATTTTCGACCCATAGCATGCCCGGACCCTAGGCCCACCCCCAAAACTGTGGGCGCACACCGATTTAGCCTGAAAATGCCCTTTTCACTCGTTTGTCCACCTAAATGGCCAAAAAATTTTAAATGGACCATACTGGGATGATTCCCAACCGCCCTGATATTCCCCAATAAATTTTTAACACATAGAATGCCCGGATTCCCGGTCTACCCCATAAACCGTTGGCTATAGCACTCCGATTTTTCCTGAAGACATCCTGTTCGTGCCGTTTTGCTTGTTTGTCCATCTAAAAAGCCACAACAATTTAAATGGAACACACTGGGATTATACCCAACCTCCCTGGAACACCCCAGTCAATTTTTGGCTCACAGCACGCCTGGACCCCGGGCCCACCCCCTAAGCCGTGCGCTATAGCACAATGATTTGGCCTGAAAATGCCCTGTTCACGCTGTTTTGCCTGTTTGTTTACCCAAATGGCCACAAAAATTTAAACGGACCATACTGGGATGCTACCCAACCTCCCTGGCATGTCCCAATCGATTTTTCACCCACAACACACTCAGACCCCGGGCCATCCCCGTTCCTGAAGACATCCTGTTCGTGCCGTTTTGCTTGTTTGTCCATCCAAAAAGCCACAAAAATTTAAATGGACCACACTGAGATGATCCCCAACCTCCCTTGTACCTCGGTCAATGTTTGGCCCACAGAACGCCCGAACCCCGAATCCACCCCCAAAACCATGGGCTATAGCAAATCGATTTGGCTCGAAAATGCCTAGTTCGGGCCGTTTCATCCATTTGTCCACCCAAAAGTCCACAAAAATTTAAACGGACCATACTGGGATGATACCCAACCTCCCTGGCATGCCCAGTCAATTTTTTGCCCACAGCACGCTCAGATCCCTGGCCCACCCCTAAAATCGTGGGCTATAGCACACCAATTTTACTAGAAAATGCCCGATTCACGCTGTTTCGATAATTTGTCCACCCAAATTTCCACTAAAAGTTAAAAAGAACATGCTGGGATGATTCTCAACCTCCCTAGAACACCCCGATCAATTTTCAGCCCACAGCACGCTCGTTCGCGCTGTTTTGCCCGTTTGCCCACTAAAATAGCTATAAAAATTTAAACGGACCAAACTAGGATAATACCAACCTTCCTGGTATGCCATGGTCTATTTGAATCCCACATCACACACGAACCAGAGGCCCACCCCTGAAAATGGGCTCTAGCACACCGATTTCACCCCAAAATGCCCTTTTAGCACTATTTTGCCCGTTTGTCTACCCAAATGGCCAAGAAAATTTAAATGGACCAGAATGGGATGATCCCCAATATCTTTTTCATACCCCAGTCGATTTTTGACCCATAGCACGCCCGAACCCCGAGCCCACCACCAAAATCGTGGGCTAGAGCACACCGAGTTGTCCTAAAAATGCCCCATTCGCGCTGTTTCACCTGTTTGTCCACCCAAATGGACACAAAAATTTAAATGGAACATAATGGGACGATCCCCATCCTCCTTTGAACGCCCCGATTGATTTGCAGTGCACAGCACGCTTAGACCCTGGGCCCACCCTTAAAACCGTGAGCTATAGCACACTAATTTGGCCTGAAAACCCCTCGTTCGTGCTATTTCAACCGTTCATCCCTCTAAATAGCCACAAAAATTTAAACAGACCAAACTGAGAGGATAACCAACCTCCCTGACATGCCCCAAGTTAATTTTCAGCCTACTGCACGCCTGGACCCTGGGCCTACCCCTGAAATTGTGGGCTATAACATACCGATTTAGACCAAAAAATGCACCGTTTGCGCCGTTTTGCCTGTTTGTCCACCAAATGGCCACAAAAAATTTAGCGGACCACATTGGGATGATCCCTAACCTCCCTGGCATGCCTCGATCGATTTCTGGCCTACAGCACGCCCGGACCCCGTGCCCACTCCCTAAACTGTGGGCTATAGCACACCGATTTAGCTCAAATTGGCCCTGTTGGCGTCGTTTCGCACGTTTGTCCACCCAAATTGTCACAAAAATTTACAAGGACCATACTGGAAAGATCCCCAACCTCTCTGGCATGCCCCGATTGATTTTTGTCCCACCCGAACCCCGTGTCCACCCCCAAAACCATGCGCTATAGCACACCGATTTGGCTCGAAAATGCTCCGTTCACGCCGTTATGCCTGTTTGTCCACCCAAATGGACATGAAAATTTAAACAGACCACACTGGGATGATACCCAACCTACTTGGACACTCTGGTCAATTTGTGGCCCACACAGCGCCCGAACCCCAGGCCCGCCCCTAAAATCGTTGGCTATAACACATCAATTTGGGATAAAAATGCCCCGTTTGCATTATTTCACCCTTTTGTCCACCCAAATGGCCGCAAAAATTTAAACAGACCACATTGGTATAATACCCAACCTCCCTGTCATGCCCCGGTCAATTTTTGGCCCACATCACGCCCGGACCCCAGGCCCACCCCCGAAACCGTAGGCTATAGCACGTCTATTTTTCTCAAAAATGCTCCGTTTGTGCCATTCTCCCTTTTGTCCACCCAAATGGCCACAACAAATTAAATGGACCACACTGGAATGATCCCCTATTTCCCTAACATGGTCCGGTCAACTTTAGGACCACAGTACGCTCGGACCCATGGCCCACGCCCAAAACCAAGGGCTATAGCACATCGATTTGGCTCGAAAATACCCTGTTCACTCCGTTTTGCCTATTTGTCCACGAAAATGGCAAGAAAAAATGAAATGGACCACACCAGGATGATACCCAACCTCTCTAGAATGCCTCGATCACTTTTCGGCCTACAGCACGCCCGGACCTCGGGCCCACCCCCAAAACTGTGGGCTATAGCGCACCGATTTTCCCAAAAATGCCCCTTTCGCAATGTTTTGGCCATTTATCCACCCAAATGGCCTAAAAAAATTAAACGGAACATACTGGGATGATACCCAACCTCCCTGGCATTCCCCGGTTAATTTTTTGCCCACATCACGCTTAAACCCTGGACCCACCCCCAAAACTATGGGCTATAGCACACCGATTTAGCCCAAAAATGCCCTGTTTGTGCCTTTTCTCCCATTTGTCCACGTGAATAGCCACAAAAAATTAAATGGACCATAATGGGATAATCCCTAACCTCCCTTTCACGCCCTAGTTAATTTAGGAATACAAAATGCTCGAAACCCGATTGCACCCACAAAACAATGGGCTATAGCAGACCGATTTTGCCCGAAAATGCCCTGATCGTGCTGTTTCGCTGGTTTGTTGATGAAATGGCCACGAAAAATTAAACTAACCACACTAGAACTATCCCCAAATACCCTGGTATACCCCAGTCGATTTTTGGCCCACAACATTCCTAGACCCCAGACCTTCCCCCAAAACAGTCAGCTATAGCACATCGATTTGGCTTGAAAATGCCCCATTCATGCAATTTTGCACGTTTGTCTACCCAAATGGCCATAAAAAATTAAACAGATCACACTGGGATAATATCTAACATCTATGTAATTCCTCAGTCGATTTTTGGCCCACGACATGCCCGGACTCTGTGGCTACCCCAAAATCGTGTGCTATAGTACACCGATTTTCCCCGAAAAATGCCCCGTTCGCGCTGTTTTGCCCATTTGTCTTCCCAAGCGGCCACAAAAAAATTAACAGCACCATACTTGAATGATCCCCAACATCCTGGCATGTCCTGGTCAATTTTCTGCCCACAGCACGCTCGAATCCTGGACCCATACCCAAAACCATGGGCTATAGACCATCGATTTGGCTCAAAAATGCCCCGTTCGCACCATTTCACCTGTTTCATTACCCAAATAGCCACAAAAAATTAAGTGGACCAAACTGGGATGTTTTCCAACCTCCCTATCTCATCCTGATTGAGTTTTGGCCCACAACACAGCTGGACCTCAGGCCCACCCCTAAAACCGTGGGCTATAGCACATCGATTTGGCACAAAAATGCCCTGTTTGTGCCATTTTGCCCATTTTCAACCCAAATAGCCACGAAATATTAAACAAACCACACTGGGATGATCCTAAACCTCCCTGGTATTCCCCAGTTGATTTTGGTCCCACAGTACACTCAGACCTCCAGTCCACCCCTAAAACCGTGGGCTATAGCACACCGATTTAGCACAAAAATGCCACGTTCGTGCTGTTTTGGCTGTTTGTCCGCCCAAATGACCATGAAAAATTAAATGAAAAATACTAGAAGGATCTCCAACCTCTATGACATTTCCCAGTCAAGTTTTGGCACACAGCACGCCCAAACCCAGGCCCACCCCCAAAACTATGGGCTAGAGCACACTGATTTGGCCAAAAATTACCCCATTTGCGCCGTTTTGCCTATTTGTCCACCCAAATGGCAACAAAAAATTAAACGAACCACACTGGGATGATCCCTAATATCCCTGGCATGCCTCGGTCAATGTTTGGCCCACAGCACGCTCAGACTCCAGCCCACCCCCAAAACCGTTGGCTATAGCACATCGATGTGGCTTGAAACTGCCCTGTTCGAGTTGTTTTGCCCGTTTATCTACCTAAATGGCCACAAAAAATTAAACGGATCACACTGGGATGATCCCTAACCTCCCTTGCATTCCCGATTGATTTTGGTCCCACAACACGCTTGAACCCTAGCCTACCCCTGAAACCGTGGCTTATAGCGCACCGATTTGGCCCAAAAATGCCCCGTTCGAGTCGTTTTGCTCGTTTGTCCATCCAAATAGGCACAAAAAATTAAACAGACCACACTGGGTTGATCCCCAATCTCCCTACTATGCCTCGGTCACTTTTTGGCCAACAGCATGCCCGAACCCCAGGCACACCCCTGAAATCATGGGCTATAGTACATCGATTTTGACCTCAAATGCCTCGTTCGCGCCATTTTGCCTGTTTGTCTACCTAAATAGCCATGAAAAATTAAACGGACTACACAGGTACCCCTTAATCATGGGTTATAGCACACCGATTTGGCCTACAGCATGCCAGGACCCCTTGCCCACCCTCAAAATCATGGGTCATATGACACCGATTTAGCTAAAAAATGCCTCGTTCGCACCGTTTCGCCTGGTTGACCACCCAAATAGCCACAAAAAATTAAACAGACAATACTGGGATGATCCCCATCCTCCCTACCATGCTCCATTCAATTTTCTAGCCACAGTAAACCTGTACCCTAAGCTCACCCTCAAAATTATGGGCTATATCTCACCAATTAGGCCTGAAAATGCCCCATGCGAGATGTTTTGCCCATTTGTCCACCAGAATTGCCACGAAAATTAAACGGACCACACTGGGACGATCCCCAACCTCCCTGGCATGGCTCGGCCAATTTTTTGCCCACGACATGCCTGGACCCTATGCCCACCCCCAAAACCGTGGGCTATAGCTCACTAATTTGGCTCGAAAATGCCCAATGCGCACCGTTTCACTTGTTTGTCCACCCAAATGGCCACAAAAAATTAAAAGTACCATACTGGGACGATCCCCAACCTCCCTGGCATACCCCAACTAATTTTTGGACCACAGCACCCACAAATACTGGGCTCACCCCCATAATTATTGGCTATAGAACACCAATTTGACCCCAAAATGCCCCGTTCACATTATTTCACCTGTTTGTCCACCTAAATGGCCAAGAAATAATAAACAAACCACACTGGGGTGATCCCCAACATTCGTGTAACTTCCCGATCGATTTTCAGCCCATGAAACTCCTGAACCCCGGGTTCACCCCCGAAACCGTGGGCTACAACACTCTAATTTTGCTCAAAAATGCCCTATTTATGCCGTTTTACCCGCTTGTCCACCTAAATGGCTACGAAAAATTAAACGGACCAAATTAGGATGATGTTCAGCCTTCCTTACACGTCTAGGTTAATTTTTATCCAACAGCACGCTCGGACTCTGGGCCCACCCCCGAAACCGTAGGTTATAGCACATCGATTTGTCTCAAAAATGCATCATTCACGCCGTTTTGTCCATTTCTCCACCCAAATGGCCATAAAAAATTAAACGGACAACACTGGGATAATCTCCAACCTCCCTGGCATGCCCCGATTAATTTTTAACACACAGCACGCCCGGACCCTTGGCGCACCCCCCAAACCATGGGCTATAGCTCACCGATTTAGCCAGAAAATGCCCCGTTCATACCATTTTGCTTGTTTGTCGACCCAAATATCCATGAAAAATTAAACGAACCACACTATGATGATCCCTAACCTCCCTGGAATACCTCGGTCGATTTTCAGCTCACAGCATACCCGAACCCTGGCCCCACCCCCATAACCGTGGGCTATAGCACACCGATTTGACCCAAAAATGCCTCATGCACGCTGTTTTGCCTGTTTATCCACCTAAATAGACACAAAATAATAAACAAACCACACAAGGATGATACCCAACCTTCTTGGCACACCCCGATTGATTATCACACCATATCATGCTAAGACGCTGAGCCCAACCCCAAAACCACGGGCTATAGCACACTAATTTAGCTTGAAAATGTCCCGTTAGCGCCGTTTTACCCGTTTGTCCACCCAAATTGCTACGAAAAATTAAATAGACCATATTGGGATGATCCCCAACCTCCCTTGCATGCCCCAATCGATTTTCAGCTGACAGCACACCCGGACCCCAGGCCCAACTCTAAAACCTTAGGTTATAGCACATCAATTAGGCTAAAAAATGCCCCATTCGCACCGTTTTGCCCATTTCTCTACCCAACCTCCCTGGCACATCCCGTTCAAATTTAGACCCACAGCACACCCGAACCTTGGATCCACCTCCTAAATTGTGGGCTATAGCACACCAATTTATCCCAAAAATGCCTCGTTCGCGCCATTTCACCCGTTTGTCCACCCAAATGGCGACAAAAAATTAAACGAACCACCCTGGGATGATCCCCACTTTCCTGGAATGCCCCGGTCAGTTATTGGCCTAAGAAACGCTCATACCCCTGGCCCACCCACAAAATCATGGGCTATAACACATCGATTTGGCCCAAAAATTCCTTGTTCGCGCCGTTTCACCCATTTGCTAACCCAAATGACCAAAAAATTAAATGGACCATACTGGGATGATCCCCAACCTCCCTGGCACGCCTTCATCGATTTATGGGCCACAGAAAGCCCGAACTTCGAGCGAACACCCAAAACCGTGAGCCATAGCACACCTATTTATCCTAAAAATGCCCCGTACGCGTCGTTTTGCCCATTTGTCCACTCAAATGGCCACTAAATATTAAATGGACCACTCTGGGATGATCCCCAACCTCCCTGGCATGCCCCGGTCAATTTTTGGCTCACAGCACACTCATACCTTGGGCCCACCACCTAAACTGTGGGCTATAGCACATCAATTTGGCCTGAAAATGCTTCGTTTGCACCATTTTGCCCGTTTGTCCACCGAAATGGCCACAAAAAATTAAACGGACCACACTAGGATGATTCCCAACATTCCTTCAATACCCTGATTGATTTTTGGCCTACAGCACACACATACCCCGAGCCCACCCACGAAACCGTGGGATATAGCACACCGATTTGACCCGAAAATGCCCCGATTGTGATGTTTCGCCCCTTTGTGGGCCCAAATGTCCACGAAAAATTAAAAGAACAACACTGGGACTATCCCCTACCTCCCTGGCATACCTCGGTCAATTTTTGACCCAAAGCATGCCCAGATCCTAGGCCCACCCCTTAAACCATCGGCTATAGCACACCGATTTGGCCTGAAAATGCCCCGTTCTCATTATTTCGCCCATTTGTCCACCCAAATGGCCATGAAAAAATAAACGGATCACACTGCGACAACCCTAATCCTCCCTGGCATTCCCCATTCAATTTTCATCCCACAACATGCCCGGATCCCAGGCCTATCCCAAAACTGTGGGCTATAGCACACCGATTTGGCCCAAAAATGCCCCGTTCGCGTCGTTTCGCCCTTTTTCCATCCAAATGGCCCCAAAAAATTAAATAGAATATACTGGGGCGTTTCTCAACCCCCTGGCATGCCCCGATCAATTTTTGGCCAATAGAATGCCCGGACCTTGGGCCCACCCTCAAAATTGTGGGCTATAGCACATCGATTTGGCCCAAAAATGCCCCGTTCACGCCGTTTCACCTATTTTTTTACGCAAATAGCCAAAAAAATTAAACAAACCACACTGGGATATTCCACAACCTCCCTATTATACCTTGGTTGAGTTTTGGCCCACAGCATGCCCGGACCTCAGGCCCACCCATAAAATCGTGGGCTATAGACACCGATTCGGCACAAAAATGCCCCCTTCATGCCATTTTGGTCGTTTATTAACCCAGATAGACATGAAAAATTAAACAAACAATACTGGGATGATCCCCAATATCCTTGCCATGCCTCGATCGATTTTCAGCCGACAGCACACTCATAGCCCGGGCCCATCGCTAAAATTGTAGGTTATAGCACACTTAATTGACCCAAAAATGCCCCATTCGCGCCGTTTTGCCCATTTGTCCACCCAAAGGTAAACGAAAAATTAAACAGACCACATTGGGACCATCCCCATTTTCCTTGGCATGACCCGGTCGATTATTGGCCCACAGCACACTTAGACCTCGGCCCACCACCAAAACCATGGGCTATAACACACCTATTTGGCCCAAAAATGCGCTATTCAAGCCATTACGCACGTTTGTCCACACAAATGGCCACGAAAAATTAAACGGATCACACTGCAACAACCCCAATCCTCCATGGTATGCCCCATTCAATTTTTATCCCACAACATGCCCAGATCCCAGGCCTACCCAAAAACCGTGGGCTATAGCACACCGATTTGGCCCAAAAATGCCCCGTTCGCGTAGTTTCGCCCTTTTTCCATCCAAATGGACCCGAAAAATTAAATAGACCATACTGGGGGGTTCCTCAACCCCCTGGAATGCCCCAATCAATTTTGGGCCAATAGAACGCCCGTACCTTGGGCCCACCCCCAAAATCGTGGGCTATAGCACATCGATTTGGCCTAAAAATGCCCCGTTCATGCAGTTTCACCTATTTTTCTACCCAAATAGCCACAAAAATTAAACAAAACACACTGGGATATTCCAAAACCTCCCTATCATACCTCGGTTGAGTTTTGGCCCGCAGCATGCCCGGACCTCAGGCCCACCCATAAAATCGTGGGTTATAGCACACCAATTCGGCACAAAAATGCCCCGTTCATGCCGTTTTGGTCATTTATTAACCCAAATAGCCATGAAAAATTAAACAAACAACACTGGGATGATCCCCAACCTCCTTGGCATGCCCCGATAGATTTTTGGCCCACAACACACTCGTACCCCGGGCCCATCGCTAAAATTGTAGGCTATAGCACACTTAATTGGCCTAAAAATGCCCCATTCGCGCAGTTTTGCCCATTCGTCCACCCAAATGTAAACGAAAAATTAAACGGACCACATTGGGACCATCCCCATTTTCCTTGGCATGCCCCGGTCGATTATTGGCCCACAGCACACTTAGACCTCGGCCCATCACCAAAACGATGGGCTATAACACACCTATTTGGCCCAAACCACACTGAGATGGTACCCAACCTCCCTTGCATGCCCCGGTCAATTTTTGGCCCACAGTACTCCCGAACCTCGGGACCACCCTTGATACCATAAGCTATAGCACACCTATTTGGACCGAAAATGCCTCGTTCGCGCCGTTTCACCCGTTTATTACCCAAACGGCCATAAAAAATTAAACGGACCACACAGGGATGATTGCAACCTCCCTGACATGCCCTGATCAATATTCGGCCTACAACATACCCGGACCCCTGCCCACCCCAGAAATCGTGGGCTATAGCACACCGATTTGGCCAAAAAATGCCCCGTTCGTGCCATGTCGCCTGTTTGTCCACCCAAATGGCACAAAAAATTAAACGGACCACACTGGGATGATCCCCAATCTACTTGACATGCCACAATCAATTTTTATCCCACAGTACGCCCGGACCCCGGGGCCACCCCCAAAATCATGGGCTATAGAACACCGATTTGGCCAAAAAATGCCCCGTACGAGCCGTTTCGTCCGTTTGTCGACCCAAATGTCCACGAAAAATTAAACGAACAACATTAGGATGGTTCCCAACCCCCTTGTATACCTAGATCAATTTTTACCCAACAGCACACCCGGAACCCGGACCCACCCTCGAAATCATGGGTCATAGGACACCGTTTTAGCTCGAAAATGCCCCGTACGCATTGTTTCGCCTGGTTCACCACCCAAATAGCCAAGAAAACTTAAACAGATAAAATTGGGACGATCCCCAACCTCCATGGCATGCTCCATTCAATTTTTCTGCCATAGGACGCCCAGACCTTGGGTCCACCCCCAAAACTGTGAGCTATAGCACTCCGATTTAGCCCGAAAAATGCCCAATTAGCACCGTTTTGCCCATTTTTCTACCCAAATGACCATGAAAAATTAAACAGACCAACAAGGATGATCCACAACCTCCCCGGCATGCCTCAATAAATTTTTGGCCCACAATACGCCAAAACCCTGGGCCCACCACTGAAACTGTGGGTTATAGCTCATCGATTTAGCTCGAAAATGCCCCGTTGGCACCGTTTTTCCTATTTTTCAACCCAAATAGCCCCAAAAAATTAAACAAACTACACTGAGATGATCCCCAACCTCCCTGGCATACCCTGGTCGATTTTTGGCATACAACATGCCCAAACCCTAGGCCCACCCCCATAACCGTTGGCTATAACACACTGATTTGACCCGAAAATTCCCCGTTCGTGCCATTTCTCTCGTTTGTCCACCTAAAAGGCAACAAAATATTAAAGAAAACCACTCTGGGATAATCCCCAACCTCCCTGGCATGCCTCGACTGATTTTTAGCCCATAGAACGCCCAAACCCCGGGCCCACCCCCAAAACCGTGGGCTATAAAACACAAAATTTGCCCAAAAAAGCCTCGTTTACGTTGTTTTATCCATTTGTCCACTCAAATAGCCACAAAAAATTAAACAGACCACATTGGAATAATCTCCAACCTCCATTTCATGCCCTGGTTGATTTTAATCCAACAACATGCTCGAACCTCAGGCCAACCCCTGAAACCGTGGGCTATAGCACATCAATTGAGCCTGAAAATACACCATTCGCACCGTTTTGCCTATTTGCCCAGCCAGATCTTTATGAAAAATTAAACGGACCACACTGGGATAATTCCCAAGCTCCCTGACCCATCTTGGTTGATTTTAGGCCCACAGAACACCCGAACCTCGGGCCCACCAATAAACCCTTAGGCTATAGCACACCGATTTAACCATTTCACCCGTTTGTCCACCCAAATAACCATAAAAAATTAAATGGACCACACTGGGATGATCCCCAACCCCTTGGAATACCCTGATTAATTTTTGGATCACAACACGCTCGGACCCCTGGCCCACCCCCAAAATTGTGGGCTATAGCACATCGATTTGTCTTGAAAATACCTCGTTCGCGCCGTTTCGCTTATTTGTGCACCCAAATGGCCACGAAAAATTAAAAGGACCACACTGGGACAATCTTCAACCTCCCTAGCTCGCCCAAGTTGATTTCAGCCCATAGCACGGTTAAACCCCGAGCCAACCCCTAGAACTGTGGGCTATAGCACACCAAGTTGGCTCGAAAATGCCCCGTTTTGCTCGTTGATCCACCCAAATGGCCACATAAAATTAAATGGACCACAATGGGATGATCCCTAACTTCCCTTGCACACCTCGATCGATTTTCGTCCTATAGTACACTCGGACCCCGAGCCCACCCACAAAATTGTTTGCTACAGCACAATGATTTAGCTCGAAAATTCCCTGATCACGCTGTTTTGCCCGTTTGTCGACCCAAATAGCCACAAAAAATTAAACTAACCATACTGGACTATCCCCGACCTCTCTGGCATACCTTGGTCGATTTTGTTTCCTACAGCATGCCTAGTCCCATGGCCCACGTCTAAAATTATCGGCTATAACACACCGATTTGACCCAAAAATTCCCCATACATGCTGTTTCGCCCGTTTGTCCACCCAAATAGCCTTGAAAGATTAAAAGGACCATACTGGAATGTTCCCCAAGCTCCCTGCCAAGTCCCGATCGATTTTCGGCGCACAGTAGGCCCGGACCCCGGGTCTACCCCAAAATCGTGGGCTATAACACACAAATTTGGCCTAATAATGCCCCATTTGCATTGTTTTGCCCATTTGTCCGCCCAAATGGCCATGAAAAATTAAACAGACAACACTGAGATGATCCCCAACCTCCTGGCAAGCCCTGGTCAATTTTTGACCCACAGCACACTCGGACCCTAGGCCCACCCCAAAACCGTAGGCTATGTAGCACATCGATTTTGCACAAAAACACCATGTTTGCGCTGTTTTGCCCATATGTCTTCCCAAATGTCCACGCAAAATTAAAAAAAAAACACTGGGAGGATTCCCAACCTCCCTGGCATACCTCGGTCAATTTTTGGCCCACAACATGCTCGAACCCCAAGCCGACCACCGAAACTGTGGGCTATAGCACATTGATTTGGTCCAAAAATGCCCCATTCACACCGTTTCGCCCGTTTGTTCAGCCAAATGGCAACAAAAAATTAAATGAACCACACTGGGAAGATCCCAACCTCCCTGGCATGCCCCGATTAATTTTCAGCTCACAGCACACTTGGAACTCGGCCCACCCCCAAAACTGTGGGCTATAGCTAACCAATTTGCCCCAAAAATGCCCCGTTCTAGACGTTTTGCCCATTTATCCACCCAAATGGCCACAAAAAATTAAACAAAACATACTGAGATGATCCCCAATCTCCTTTGTATGCCCTGATCAATTTTCAGCCCACAGCACGCCCAGACCCCGAGCTCACCCCTAAAACCATGGGCTATAGCACACCGATTTGGGCCAAAAATGCCTCGTTCATGCCATTTAGCCCATTTGTACACCCAAATAGACACAAAAAATTAAACGGACCACACTGGGATGATCACCAACCTCCCTGGCATACCCTGGTCGATTTTTGGCCCACAGCACACCCGAACCCTAGGCTCACCCCCATAACCGTTGGCTATAGCATACCGATTTGACCTAAAAATGCCGCGTTCGTGCCATTTCTCTCGTTTGTCCACCTAAATGGCAACAAAATACTAAACAAAACAACACTGGGATGATCCCCAACCTCCCTGGCATGCCTCAATTGATTTTTATTCCATAGAACACCCGAACCCCGAGCCCACCCCAAAACCATGGGCTATGAAACACTAATTTGGCCCAAAAGAGCCCTATTTACGTTGTTTGGTTTTGTCCACCCAAATAGACACAAAAAAATAACGGACCATATTAGGATGATCTCCAACCTCCCTTGCCCTCCCTGGTTGATTTTCAACCAACAACATGCTCGAACCCCAGGCCCATCCCTGAAACCGTGGGCTATAGGACATTTATTGGGCTTGAAAATACCCTATTCGCGCCATTTTGCCTATTTGTCCAGCCAAATCTATATGAAAAATAAAACGGACCAGACTGGGACAATCCCCAAGCTCCCTGGCCCGTCTCGATTGATTTTAGGCACACAGCACGCCCAAACCTTGGGCCCACCCACAAACCCTTGGGCTATAGCACACCGATATAACCCAAAAATTACCCGTTCGCGCCATTTCGCCCGTTTGTCCAGCCAAATAACCACAAAAAATTAAATAGACCACACTGGGATGATTCCCAACCCCGTGGAATGCCCCAGTCGATCTTTGTACCACAACATGCTCGGACCCCCCAAAATTGTGGGCTATAGCATATCGATTTGGCTGAAAAATGCCCCGTTCGCGCCGTTTCGCTTATTTGTGCACCCAAATGGCCACGAAAAATTAAACGAACCACACTGGCACAATCGTCAACATCCCTGGCATGCCCTAGTTGATTTTTGGCCCAAAACACGCATAAACCCCGAGCCAACCCCTAGAACTGTGGGCTATAGCACACCAATTTGGCCCGAAAATGCCCCGTTTCGCTCGTTGATCCACCCAGACAGCCATAAAAAATTAAATGGACCACACTGGAATGATACCCAACCTCCCTTGCACGCCTCGGTCGATTTTTGTCCTATAGTACTCTTGGACCCCAAGGCAACCCACGAAATCGTTTGCTACAACACACTTGATTTAGCTCAAAAATGCCGCAATCGTGCTATTTTGCCCGTTTGTCGACCCAAATGGCCACAAAAATTTAAACTAACCATAATAGACTCTCCCCAACCTCTCTGTAATACCCCGGTCGATTGTTTTCCCACATCATGCCAAGTACCCTGGCCCACCTCTAAAATTATCAGCTATAGCACATCGATTTGACCCAAAAATGCCCCGTACGCACTGTTTCGCTCGTTTATCCACCCTAATAGCCATGAGAGATTAAAAAGACCATACTAGAACGTTCACCAAGCTCTCTATAAAGTCCCGGTCGATTTTTGTCATATAGTAGGACCGGACCCCGGGCCTACCCCAAAATTGTGGGCTATAGCACACAATTTGGCCTAAAAATACCCCATTTGCGTTGTTTTGCCCGTTTGTCCGCCCAAATGGCCATAAAAAATTAAATAGACAATACTGGGATGATACCCAACCTCTTGGTATGCCCTGGTCAATTTTTGACCCACAGCACACTTGGACCCTGGGCCCACCCCAAAATCATAGGCTATAGCACACTAATTTTGGACAAAAACACCACGTTCGCGCTGTTTTGCCCATTTGTTTGTCCAAATGGCCACACAAAATTAAAGAAAAAACACTAGGTGGATCCCAACCTCCCTGGCATACCCCAGTCAATTTTTGGCCCACAGCACGCCCGAACCTCGAGCCCACCCCCAAAACTGTGGGCTATAACACATTGATTTGGCCCAAAAATTCTCCATTCGCAATGTTTCACCCATTTGTCCACCCAAATAGCAACAAAAAATTAAACGGAACACACTGGGACGATTCCCAACCTCCCTGACATGCTCCGGTCAATTTTCAGCCCATAGCCCACTTGGAACTCGGCCCACCCCCAAAATCGTGGGCTATAGCAAACCGATTTGCCCCGAAAATGCCCCATTCTAGCCGTTTCACCAATTTTTCCACCCAAATGGTCACGAAATATTAAACGAACCACACTGAGATGATCCCCAACCTCCCTTGTATGAACCGATCGATTTTTAGCCCATAATACGCCCAGACCCCGGCCCACCCCCAAAACCATGGGCTATAGCACACCGATTTGGGCTAAAAATGCCTCGTTCATACCGTTTCACCCGTTTGTACACCTAAATAGACTCAAAAAATTAAACGAATTACACTGGGACGATCCCCAACCTCCCTGGCATGCCCTGGTCAATTTGTGGCCCACAGCATACCTGGACCCTGGCCCACCCCAGAAACCATGGGCTATAGCACTCTGATTTGGCTAAAAAATGCCCTATTTGCGCCATGTCGCCCGTTTATCCACCCAAATTGCACAAAAATGTAAACGGACAATATTTGGATCATCCTCAAACTCCCAGGCATTCCTCCATCATATTTTGTCCAATAGCACGCTGGGACCCAGGGCCACAACCAAAATCGTGGGCTATAAGACACCAATTTGGCCTAAAATTAACCCACACAAGCTGTTTCGCCTGTTAGTCCACCCAAATGGCTACGAAAAATTAAACGAACTACACTGAGATGATTCTCAACCTACCTAGCATGCCATAGTCAATTTTTGGCCCACAACACGCTCGGACCCTGGGGCCACCGCCAAAACCCTGGGCTATAGCAAACTAATTTGACCCAAAAATGCTCTGTTCTTGCCGTTTCACCCGTTTTTCAACCCAAATATCAATGAAAAATTAAACGAACCACACTAGAATGATCCCCAAATACCCTGGTATGCCTCGATAATTTTTTTGCCTACAGCATGCCCGCACCCCGAGCCTACCCCCAAAATTGTGGGTAATAGCACACCGATTTGGTTTGAAAATGCCCCTTTCACACCGTTTGGCCTGGTTGACCAACCAAATAGCCACAAAAAATTATTCAGACAACACTGGGATAATCTGCAACCTCCCTGGCATACTTCATTCAATTTTTAGGCCACATCACACCCGAACATCGGAGCCATCCCCAAAACCTTGGGCTATACCACACCGATTTGGCCCGAAAATGCCCCATTAGTGTCGTTTTGCCCATTTGTCCGCCAAAATGGCTATGAAAAATTAAACGAACCACACTGGGATGATCCCCAATTTCCTTGGCATGCCTCGATTTATTTTTGGCCCATAGCACACCCGGACCCTGGGTTCACCCCTAAAACCACGGGTTATAGCTCACCGATTGGGCCCAAAAATCCCCCGTTTGCACTGTTTTGCCCGTTTGTCCACCCAAATGGTCACAAAAAATTAAATGGATCATAATGGGACGATCCCCAACCTCATTGGCATGCCTCGATTGATTTTTGGCTCACAGCACGCCTGACTCCTTGGCCCTCCCCCTTAACCGTGGGCTATAGCACACTGATTTAACTCAAAAAATGCCCTGTTTGCACCATTTCACCTGTTTATCCACCAAAATAGCCAAAAAATATTAAACAAAGCACACTGGGATAATCCGCAACCTCCTTGGAATGCCTCGATCAATTTTTAGTCCTTAGCACACCCGGACCCCGGGCCTACCCCCAAAACCATGGGATATAGCACACTAATTTGGCCCTAAAATGCCCCATTCACGCTATTTTGCCCGTTTGTCCACCCAAATGGCCACAAAAAATTAAATGGACCATATTAAGATGACCACCAAACTCTCTTGCACGCCCCGATTAATTTTTAGCCAACAGCACACTCGGACCCCGAGCCCACCCCCAAAACCATTGGTTATAGCACATCGATTTGGCTCGAAAATGCTGCATTCATGCCGTTTCACCCATTTGTCCACACAAATGTCCACGAAAAATTAAACAGACCACACTAGTATGTTCCCTAATATCCCTGGCACTTCTCGATCAATTTTAGGCCCACGGCATGCCCGAACCTCGAGCCCAGTCCTAAAACTGTGGGCTATAGCACATCAATTTGTCTTAAAAATGCCCCATTTATGCCATTTCACCCGTTTATCCACCCAAATGGCCATAAAAAATAAATGGACCACACTGGGATGATCCCTAACTTCCCTGGCATGCGCCGATCAATTTTAGGCCCACAGCACGCTCGGACCTCTGGCCAACCCCCGAAACCATGGGCTATAGCACATCGATTTGGCTCAAAAATGTCCCGTTCGCTCCGTTCGCCCATTTGTCCACCCAAATGGCCACAAAAAATTAAACTCGATTGATTTTTGGCATAAAGTATACTCGGAACTCTGGCCCACCCCTAAAACCGTGGTCTATAGCACACCTATTTATCCGAAAAATGCCTCGTTCACATCGTTTCACCCATTTGTCCATTTGAATGGCCACAAAAAATTAAATGGACCATACTAGGATGATCCCAAATCTCCTTGACATGCTCCGGTCGATTTTTGGCCTACATCACGCTCATACCCCAGGCCCACCCCTAAAAGTATGGGCTATAGCACACCGATTTAGCCCGAAAATGCCCCATTTGAGCCGTTTTGCCCGTTTGTCCACTCAAATGGACATAAAAAATTAAACGGCCAAAACTAGGATGATCCCCAACCTCTCTTGCATGCCCCGGTTGATTTTTCGCCTACATAACGCTCGGAACCTAAGCCCACCCATGAAACCGTGGGCTATAGCACACCGATTTAGCTCGAAAATGCCCCGATCGTACTGTTTTACCCATTTATCAACCCAAATGACCATGAAAAATTAAACGGACCATACTGGGATGATCCTCAACCTCCCTAGCATGTCTCTATCAACTTTAGGCCGACAGTACGCCCAAACCTCAGGCCCACCCCCAAAACCGTGGGCAATAGCATACCGATTTATCCCAAAAATGCGTAGTTTGTGCCATTTTGCTCGTTTTTTCACCTAAATGGCCAAAATAATTAAATGGATCACACTGGAATGATCCGTAACCTCCCTGGTATTCTTTGGTCAATTTTTAGATCACAGCACACTCAAAACCATGGCCCACCCCCAAAACAGTTGGCAATAGCACATCGATTTGGCCCGAAAATGCCCCGTTTACGCCATTTTGCCCATTTTCCCACCTAAATGGCAATAAAAAATTAAACTAACTACACTGGACTACCCACAACCTCCCTGACATTCCCCGATCGATTTTTGATCCACAAAATGCCCAGACCCCCAGCCCACCCCTGAAATCGTCGGCTATAGCACACTGTTTTAAACCAAAAATGCCCCGTACGTGCTGTTTCACCCGTTTGTCCACCCAAATGGCCATGAAAGATGAGATGGACCATACTGGGACATTCCCCAAGATCCTTGGAAAGTCCTGGTCGATTTTCGGTCCACATCACGCCTGGACCCCAGGCCTACCCCAAAATCGTGGGCTATAGCAAACAGATTTGGCCTAAAAATGGCCTGTTTGCGTTGTTTTGCTCTTTTGTCCGTACAAATGGCTACGAAAAATTAAATAGACCATACTGGGATGATCCCCAACCTCCTGGAATGCCCTGGTCAGTTTTTTGCCCACAACATGCTCAGACCCTGGACCCACCCCCAAAACTGTGGGCTATAGCACACCGATTTGGCATAAAAATGCCATGTTCAAACTATTTCTACCATTTATTTTCTTGAATGGCCACGCAAAATTAAAAAAACAACACTGGGAGGATCCCTGATCTTGGGTGTATTTATACGCCTAAGCACTATAATTTATCCATATTGCAGCTATGTTTAGAGAATAAAGTGCCTAGTTTCATATGTTTTTACTCTACTTCTATGTAATTGAGGTAACCTATGTGATTAGTATGATTTCAGGTATTAATAAGGTAGATGAAGAGATTATGCGACTATGGAATGCAGATGGCATATGACATAAGAGAGAGTAGCAACCTGGACCAAATGTGGCACCTAGAAACTATGTCCAAGACTAGTTTGTCATTTATAATTAGTTCAACGACCTAGAAGGCAATTATGAGAGAAAAGATTATTAAAAAGTCTTAATGCTGAAATTTAAAGAAGGATTGACTATTCTGTATTTTTTTTAGAGAGAGCAGAGAAGGGCGGCTTAGCTTGAGAGAGAGAGAAAAACATTTTTTGCTCTTGCTCTCAGTATTCGCACACTAAGATCGTCTTCTAGTTTTTGGTATGATGAATATTTCAATTGTGATTTTCATTTTATTCATGAGTAGCTAAGTTTATTAGTTAGGGTTATGGAAGCCTTATAGCATACAAACTATTATTTTGGGTTTTGAATTCATTATGCATTAATTTGTTTACATCATACTCTCTTCGTTTATCTTGAATTCTCGTGGTTGCAAACATCAAGGATATGCCTTAAAATGCAACTTGTTCGAAAGAAAAGTTGATGTTTGAAAAAGAGAGTAGTGACAAGAAAATAGGATACCAACCCCTATTTTATAAGTTAATGCCTTAGCAGGATTAACTACTAGGAGATTTCGTATTGTTTTTGGTAAACACTTTTGATTCGAGAGAACTAAAGTGAATTAGTCCTTGATGGTTGAGAAACACTAGGATTATGTTATTAAATACAATATGTTTCTCGGTAAGCACGATGTATGTATGAATTCCTAAAGCCCATAGTTAGAAAGTATTGAAAACTACAAGGTGGACATAACCCTAGCTTGCTCTTTCTCTAAATTAGAATACTACTACACTTATTTCATCTTGTTAAACAGAAACCATTAATTTATGAACTGAATCAAATCCCCCTATTTATTTTACAAAAATGAATGATTAAAATTCAACTAATCTGCATACAACTTAATTAGCACCATATTCCCTGTGGGATTCAACCCCAACCTAGTTAAGTTATATATGTGACAATGACCGCTTACTCTCTCGTAAGAAAGGTTTAGTTTGGGCGTATCAATCCCAACCTCCATGGCATGCCCTGGTCGATTTTTGTCCCACAGCATACCCGAACCCTGGGTCCACCCCCAAAACTGTGGGTTATAGAACATTGATTTGGCCCAAAAATGCTCCATTCGCACCGTTTCGCCCGTTTGTCAACCCAAAATGGCAACAAAAAATTAAACAGACCACACTGGGATGATCCCTAACCTCCCTGGCATACCACGGGTGATTTTTGGTCCATATCACGCTCGGAACTCGGCTCACCCCTTAAACCGTAGGCTATAGCATGCCTATTTGCCCCAAAAATGCCCCGTTTGAGCCATTTTGCCCGTTTGACCACCCAAATGGCAATGAAATATTAAATAGACCACACTGAGACGATCCTCAACCTCCCTTTCATGCACCGGTCAATTTTTTTCCCACAGCACGCCATTAACCCAGGCTCACCCCCAAAACCATGGGCTATAGCACACCGATTTTGACAGAAAATGTCTCGTTCACGCCCTTTTACTCGTTTGTCAACCCAAATGGCCATAAAAAATTAAACGGACCATACTGGGATGATCCCCAACCTCACTATCATACCTCGGCCGATTTTTGGACCACAGCATGCTTGGACCCTAGCCCACCCCAGAAACTGTGGGCTATAGGACACCGATTTGGCCAGAAAATGCCCCGTTCGCGGCATGTCGCCCGTTTATCCACCCAAATTTTACTAAAATATAAACGGACTATACTTGGATGATCCCTAGCCTCCCTGGCATGCCTCCATCAAATTTTGTCCCACAACACGCTGGGACCCCATTCCACACCCGAAATCGTGAGCTATAACACATTGATTTGGCCTAAAATTGCATCATAAGAACTGTTTTGCCCGTTTGTCTACGCAAATGGCCATAGAAAATTTAACGAACCACACTGGGATGATCCCCAACCTACCTAGCATGCCATGGTCAAGTTTTAGCCCATAACATGCCTCAACCCCTGGGCCACCCCCAAAACCATGGGCTATAGCACACCGATTTGACCTGAAAATGCCCCATTGACACCATTTTGCTCGTCTGTAATCCCAAATATCAATGAAAAATTAAAAAAACACATTGGGATGATCTCCAACCTCCCTGGTATGCCTCGATCAATTTTTGGCCTACAACACGCCCAAACCCCGAGCCCACCCCTAGAATCGTGGGTAAAAGCACACCAATTTGGCTCACAAATGCGCCTTTCGCGCCTTTTTGCCTGGTTGACAAACCAAATAGCCATGAAAAATTAAATAGATAATACTGGGATGATACCCAATCTCCCTGGCACGCTCCAATCAATTTTTGGGTCACAGCATGCTCGGACCCCGGGCCCACCCCCAAAACCGTGGGCTATAGCACACTAATTTGGCTCAAAAATACCCTATTTGCGGCGTTTTGCCCATTTGTCCACCCAAATAGCCACAAAAAATTAAACGGACCACACTAGGACAATTCCCAATTCCCTGGCATGCCTCGATCGATTTTTGGTCCACAGCATTCCCGGACCTCAGGCCCATCCCTACAACCGCGGTCTATAGCGCACCGATTTGGCATAAAAATGCTCCGTTCGTGTCGTTTTCCCCGTTTGTCAACCCAAATGGCCACAAAATATTAAACAAACCACACTGGGATGATCCCCAATCTCCTTGGGATGCCCCAGTTGATTTTGGGCCAACAGAACGCCTTAACCTCCGGTCCACCCCTAAAACCGTGGGCTATAGCACACTGATTTGTCACAAAAATGCAAAGTTCGTGCTGTTTTTCCCGTTTGTCTGCCCAAATGGCCACAAAAAAATAAACGAAAAACACTAGGACAATACCCAACCTCCCTAGCATGCCCTTATCGATTTTTGACTCACAGAACGCTCGAACCCTGGGCCCATCACCAAAATTGTGGGCTATATATAGCATACAAATTTAGCCCAAAAATACTCCATTCACGCCGTTTCACCTGTTTGTCCACCCAAATGGCAACGAAAAATTAAACGGACTATACTGGGATGATCCCCAACCTCCCTGGAATGATCCAGTCGATTTTCGACCCACAACACGCTCGGAACCCAGGCCACCCTCGAAATCATGAGCTATAGCACACCGATTTAGCCCGAAAATGCCCCGTTCGAGCAATTTCGCCCGTTTGTCCATCTAAATAGCCATAAAAAATTAAATGGACCACACTGGAATGATCCCCAACCTTCCTTGCATGCCCCGATCGATTTTTGGCCCACAGCACGCCCAGACCCCGGGTCCACCTCCAAAACCATGGGCTTTAGCACACCTATTTAGATTGAAAATACCTCATTTGCGCCATTTCACCCATTTATCTAACCAAATGGCCAACTAAAATTAAACGGACCATAATGGGACATTCTCCAACCTTCTTGGCATGCCCCGATTCATTTTTAGCCCACTGCAGGCACAGACACCGGGCCCACCCCCAAAACCGTGTGCTATAGAACACCGATTTGACCTAAAAGTACCCTGTTCATGTCGTTTCGCTTGTTTGTCCATCCAAATGGCCACAGAAAAATAAAAGAATCACTGTGACATGATCCCTAACCTCCCTGACATGCCTTGGTTGATTTTGGCACACAACAAACCCATACCCCGGGCCTAATCTGGAGCCGTGGGCTATAGCACATCGATTTGGCCCCAAAATACCCCATTCGCGTCGTTTCGCACGTTTGTCCACCCAAATGGTCACGAAAAATTAAATTGACTTCACTGGAATAATCTCCAACCCCCTCGTTTGCCCCGGTTGATTTTTGGCCCACAGCACGCCCGGACCCTGGGCCCATCCCTAAAACTATGGGCTATAGCACACCGATTTTGCCAGAAAATGCTCCGTTCGCACCGTTTCACCTCCAAATAGCCACAAAAAATTAAATGGACCATACTGGGATGTTCCCAAACCTCCCCGGCATGCCTAAATTCATTTTTCGCTAACAGAACGCCTGGACCTCAGGCCCATCCCTAAAACCGTGGTCTATAGCACACCGATTTGGCATAAAAATACCTCGTTCGTGTCATTTTGCCCATTTGTCATCCTAAATGGCCACAAAATATTAAACGAACCACACTGGGATGATCCCAAATCTCCTTAGCATGCCTTGGTTGATTTTTGGCCCACAGAACGCCCGAACCCTGGGCCCATACCCAAAACTGTGGCCTATATATAGCACACTGATTTAGCCTAAAAATGCCCCATTCACGCCGTTTCACCTGTTTGTCCACCCAAATGGCAACAAAAAATTAAACAGACCATACTGGGACGATTACCAACCTCCGTGGAATGCCCTAGTCTATTTTTGACCCACAAGACACTCAAAACCCACGCCACCCTCAAAATCATGAGCTATAGCACACCGATTTGGCCCAAAAAATACCCCGTTCGAGCAGTTTCACCCATTTGTCCATCTAAATGGCCATAAAAAATTAAACAAACCACACTGGGATGATCCCCAACCTCCCTTGCATGCCTCGATCGATTTTCGTCCCACAACACGCACAGACCCCAGGTCCACCTCCAAAACCATGGGCTGTAGCACACCGATTTAGACCGAAAATACCTTATTTGCTCTATTTCGCCCATTTATCTAACCAAATGGCTACAAAAAATTAAAAGGACCACAATGGGACGTTCTCCTACCTCCTTGGCATGCCCCGATTGATTTTTGGCCCACTGCACGCCCGGACACCGGGTCCACCCCCAAAACCGTGGGCTATAGCCCACCGTTTTGGCCTAAAATTGCCCTGTTCACGCCGTTTTGCCTATTTGTCCATCCAAATGGCCACGGAAAAATAAAAGAATCATTGTGGGATGATCCTAACCTCCCTGGCATGCGCTGGTTGATTTTTGGCACACAACACACCCATACCCCGGGCCTAAAACAGAGCCGTGGGCTATAACACCTTAATTTGGCCCACAAATACCACGTTCGCACTGTTTTGCCCGTTTCTCCACCCAAATGGTCACAAAAAATAAAACTGACAACACTGGAATAATATCCAGCCTCCTGGATTTCCCCTTTCGATTTTTGGCCCACAGCATGCCCGTACGCTGGGCCCATCCCCAAAACCATGGGTTATAGCACACCCATTTTGCCAGAAACTGCCTTGTTCGCACCGTTTCACCTGTTTGTCAACCCAAATAGCCGTAAAAAATTAAACAGACCATACTGGGACATTCCCAAACCTCCCTGGCATGCCTAAATTCATTTTTGGCCCACAGCACGCTCGAACCTCAAGCCCATCCCATAAATCGTGGTATATAGCACACCGATTTGGCATAAAAATGCCCCGTTCATGTCGTTTTGCCCGTTTGTCAACCCAAATGGCCACAAAATATTAAACCAACCACACTGGGATGATCCCCAATCTCCTTGGGATTCCCCAGTTGATTTTGGGCTAACAGCACTGTAACACCCCACATTTTACATGTACTGGTAATGTTCACATAAAATGACATACGACTTGATTTAATTACTACCAAAACTTTTTTTTCAAGTGTTCAAGTGTTAGATTGGGGCACTATATGGAAGTCTATTTAGAGACTGTGGCCTTAAACGGAGAAAATCATTGACGTGCTTATGGAACTTAGGAAGCTAGCAGGTGAGTCACCTGTGTGGTTGGCTTAAAAAAAAAAATGTATATATACATGAGGGAGAATAATTCATTCATAAGTGAACTCACTTGAAGTCTAGACGTTAGTAAAAAGAAAGGGGAACGAAGACAAGGCTTAACGCCGAAACTTTCCAAGTCTTGCGACAAACGAAGCCCAAGTTAGGGAGGCTATTAAAGCCAATGGTTTAGCATTATATTGGGCCAAGATGTTCAGCCCAAGATTTTTATATAATAGGCCCAACTACATTCACTCACTACTAGCAAAATTGGGCCCAAACAAAGTGCAAGAAAGATCAAGGAAAATGGGCCACTAAAGCCCATTGATTTAGAGATCCAAAAGGCCCAAGTGAAAGGGGAAAATTATTAATTGACCAACTTGACTTAATCAGTTGTAAATATTAGGAGAAAGTCGGTCTAAGGCCCCTTTAAAAAGGGACCAAAACCGAGCTCCTTAGGGTAACTAGTAGAAGACCAAAACTTTCAGCTTTTCTCTCTAAGTTTCTCTTGGCATTTCTTCACCTTGGAAGGCAACCAAAGGCTACTTTTTGAGTTCTTGAATTAGAACTACACCTTGGGAGTTAAGGTATGTAAAAATAACCATATACTTGATATGAATTTTCCATGGAAAACAAGATAAGTTGGCTGGTGTACTGTGCAGGAATTTCTGGACAGCTTGTGTCCTGAAAGTTGTTGTTTGATTTTCTTGGCTTTGGAACGATTCTTACCCTGATTTTTGACTTTGATATGATATAAAGTTGAGGTTATTAATATGTTATAGTGTGTATATGGTTGCCAAGGTTGCTGGACTGTTTTGCTAGTTCTTTGGAAACAAGTATCCTTATATGATCTTATGTGCTTCCAAAATGGTATTGGACTGTTTTGATGAGGGGGCTGATGTTTCACGTTTCACCCCCTGTGTTTTGAGCTATTTTGTGACTGTGTTAAGGTTTATTTGATGTATATATATGTTGGGAGCATCTGGTTCAAAGTTGGGACAAGTATGAATTGTTAACGACGAAATGTAGGGAGACGACGAGATGTTGTGCTTCTTAGTTGAGCGTTTTGTAAAATGGTTCTGTGTTGTAGTTATGGACTGTTGCCAGCATGTTGTAGAGCTGATATAGGCTGTGTACATCATGTATATGATAATGTGTACTGGTTGAAGACAGTTAGAATTGAGAAAGTCGGAATAACACCATTGAGTCGATGGTTATACGTTTGTTGCCAAAGTGTTGTGTTTTGTGAGATTGGGCTGTCCAGATGCATTGATTAGCTGCTAATACTAGCTTTAAAACATGATATTGTAGATAAATAGTTGGAAGAAAAGAAGTCATTTCGAGGTAAAAACAAGTTGATATGTCGAGGTATGTAAGGCTATTCGATCTCTTATTATTTGGCATGGAATCCAAAGTCTTTATTGGCACATAGAGATCTTTACAAACTTCGATATAACCACTCCACTCTTTCACATGTATTTGTGTGTCCAGATTCGAGCCTTGTCACTGCTGCATACATACATTGGACACCATGACATATGAGTCTTCTTTTTAGCAAAATAAAGTTCATACGTTGTTTATGTCCTACATGTTTCACTAATTGTATAACCCACTCTTTTCATTGTGATATGATGTTACATGGTCACATACTTGTCATTTGTCATGCTTATAGTCTTATAGCTCAAATGTTACGACCACCAAATATTCATATCAAAAGTAATAAGAAGATATATGTATACAGTTGCTTCTGTTGGGTGGTATCCCAGGGGTGAAAGAATCACCTAGCATGGGTCAATCCCAGTATTACAGGGGGTATCCCAGGGGTGAAAGGAAAGCCTAGCATGGGTCGATCCTGATATAGATTTACCACTGATCAGCTGGTCATTTGTATTACATGATGTGCACAGATTATACAAGTGATAAGAGTAAAGTAACATAATTGTTATAAGATGCATGACTCCACAATATTCATAAAGGTGGTCTTTTACCTTACAGCAGTGTATGGTTTCATTTGAGCTTTTATCTCATATATGGTACATGTTGCCTTACATATTCAGTACATTATTTCGTACTGACGTCCCTGTTGGGGGACCTGCATTCCATGCTGCAGGTGCAGAAGCTAATAAACCTCCCCAGTAAGAGTACAGGATATCAACTGCAGTCACTGAGCTCCAGGTTGCTTCGGGGCTTTGAGTCTTATCATATCTTTTTGCATTGTATAGTATCTTATCATGAGGCGGGGCCTGTCCCGACCCTTATAAGATAATGTTTCTTGTCTAGAGGCTTTGTAGACTATGTAAAGTATAGTATGGTCATGTATCGTATCGTAGACATTGTGGCTCCAACGGCCTAGTCATACAACATCTTTTGGCTTGCTAGTTCCATTTATCTTTTGGGGGCATGTTTAGTATAAAAGTAACTTATAATGTTCATAGGTAATGTATTGCTACAGGTTGGTTCTCCCGAGCCTTACCGGCAACGGGTGCCAGTCCGCCTTAATAGGATTTGGGGCGTGACAGAAGTGGTATCAGAGCGGTTTGTCCTAGGGAGTCTACAAAGCCGTGTCTATGTAGAATCATGTTTATCGATGTGTTGTGCACCACATTTATAAACAAGAGGCTACGTGGCATTTAGGAGTTATCACTTCTTTTCATTCTTTAGATCGTGCCATAGAGCCAAATATTATAAGTGTACCATGTCTAATCCCTGAATTATTTTGTACAGTAAGTATGCCAGAGACAAGGAAGAGTAAAGGTAAAGGAAAGGAAGTAGAAGTGGTTGTTGGTATACCCAATCGGGCGAGACGACAGAGTGAGGCTCTAGATGAGTCTCTATCACAGACATCTCCAACCCCTCCATCTGTTGATGCACCAGGAAGTAGTGAAAACCCCCGAGAACCACCTGTTGATGCTTCTGTGCAGGATTTGAGAAATGCAGTTCAACTGTTGACTTGTATAGTTGCTGGCCAAGGTCAAAGACAAGAAGGCCCAGTTGCAGGTGCAGTTGGTGCAGGTAAGGCAGCCAGTACGAGAATACGTGATTTCCTCAACTTAGACCCTCCATCATTCACTGGGACAGATCCAAATGAAGATCCACAAGATTTTATTGATCAGATCCAACGCACCTTAGATGTTATGCATGTAAGTGGTTCGGAAGCTGCTGAGTTGGCAATATATAGATTGAAGGGTGTGGCTATACTGTGGTACGAAGCCTGGAAGCATTCCAAAGGCATAGATACACCTCCAACTACTTGGGAGGAGTTCAAAATGGCCTTTCTTGATCATTACTTGCCATTAGAGATCCGAGAGGCCCGTGCAGATCAGTTCCTGAACCTCCATCAGGGGAATATGAGCGTGAGGGAATATAGTCTTAAATTTAATTCTCTGGCCAGGTACGCTCCTAATGTTGTTCCTACTATGGCAGATAGAGTCCATCGGTATGTCGATAGGTTGGATTCATATTTGGTTAGAGATTGTACCATTGCCTCTTTAAATAAAGACATGGATATAGCGAGGATGCAAGCTTTTGCACAGAAACTGGAGGATCAGAGACAAAGAAGGAGGGCACAAGAAATAGAAAGGGGGCAATTCAAGAGGGCCAGATCTACAGGACAGTTTACACCACCCCAGGGTGAGTTTAGGCCACGATTTTCTCATAGGCCACCCAGGCCATCATCCTCTTACTCTACAGCTAGTGCTCCACCACCACTTCAAGGGTCTAGAAATGATCAATTTGGGCAGAGAAGTGAGGGCCAAGGTACACGGACAACAGGATATTCGGGAAGCCAGCAAATGCCTCCTAGGCAGCCTTGCAGACAATGTGGGAGATATCATATAGGTGCGTGTCGCAGGGGAACAGATGTTTGTTATTGGTGTGGTATGCCAGGGCATGTAATAAAAGATTGCCCAAGAAGACGCAGGGGTGATATGGCACAACCTACCAGATCAGCTGTTGTATCATCATCATCAGTGCCTCCATCAGGTGGAGGTGAGCAATTTCCCATAGGTCGCGGCAGAGGTATTAGAGGGGCAGCTAGTTCCAGCGTGGCCCAAAATCGCACATATGCTCTAGGGACTCGACAGAACCTGGAAGCTTCACCCGATGTGGTTATAGGTACATTGTCCATCTTCTCACATAAAGTGTATGCATTAATTGACCCTGGTTCTACATTGTCATATATTACTCCATTAGTTGCTGGGAAGCTTGGTAGAACACCTAAATTATTGAATAAACCACTTGCGGTGTCTACACCAACTGGGGAGTCAATTATAGTTAGAAGAGTCTATTGTGATTGCATAGTGACTGTCTGCGACCGAGATACATTAGCTGATCTTATCGAGTTAGAAATGGTAGAATTTGATGTTATAATGGGTATGGATTGGTTGGCTTCTTGCTATGCCACCGTTGACTGCCGAACCAAGAGGATGTACTTTCACTTTCCAAATGAAGCAGTCCTTGAATGGGAAGGCAATATTGGGGCACCAAAAGGGAGGTTTATCTCTTATTTTAAAGCCAGAAAAATGATATCAAAGGGATATATATGTCATCTCGTTAGAGTGAGAGACATGGAGGCAGAATCACCAACTATCCAGTCTGTTCCAATAGTGAATGAATTTATTGATGTCTTTCCTGAGGAACTCCCTGGTTTGCCTCCAGAACGAGAAATAGATTTTGGTATTGACTTATTACCAGGCACCGAGCCTATCTCTATTCCTCCATATAGAATGGCCCCGGCAGAATTACGTGAATTAAAGGAGCAACTGAAAGACTTGTTAGAAAAGGGTTTTATAAGACCTAGTGTGTCCCCTTGGGGTGCACCAGTTTTATTTGTGCGTAAAAAGGATGGCACATTGAGGATGTGTATTGACTACCGACAACTGAATAGGGTGACAATTAAGAATAAATATCCCCTCCCCAGAATTGATGACTTGTTTGATCAGTTACAGGGTGCCAAATACTTTTCAAAGATCGATTTGAGATCAGGTTATCATCAGGTAAGAGTGCAGGAAAAAGATATACCTAAGACAGCTTTCCGAACCAGATATGGTCACTTTGAATTTCTTGTTATGTCGTTTGGGCTAACGAATGCACCAACAGTTTTTATGGATTTGATGAATAGGGTATTCAAGCCTTTCCTGGATGTGTTCGTGATAGTATTTATAGATGATATTCTGGTGTATTCAAGGTCAGAAAAGGACCACGCAAATCATTTACGACTAGTACTACAAGTTCTCCGTGATCGCCGGTTGTATGCTAAGTTTTCCAAATGTGAATTTTGGTTAAAATCAGTGGCATTTTTGGGCCATATTGTGTCGGATGAAGGAATAAGGGTGGATTCACAAAAGATAGAGGCTGTGAAAGATTGGCCAAGGCCAACGACACCTACAGAAGTTCGAAGCTTCCTTGGATTGGCAGGTTATTACAGAAGGTTTGTTGAAGGTTTTTCTTCTATGTCTGCACCTCTTACTAAGCTAACTCACAAGGAAACCAAATTCCAATGGAATGATGCATGTGAAAGGAGCTTTCAAGAGTTGAAAAGCAGGCTAACCTCAGCACCTGTGCTAGTGCTTCCAGAAGGCTCAGAGGGATATGCAGTGTATTGTGATGCTTCCGGAGTTGGTTTGGGGTGTGTACTAACACAACATGGCAAGGTGATTGCTTATGCCTCGAGACAATTGAGACCACACGAGAAAAACTACCCAACACATGATCTTGAGCTAGCAGCGGTTGTATTTGCTTTAAAGATATGGCGCCACTATTTGTATGGGGTGCACGTGGACATATATACAGATCATAAGAGTTTACAGTATATTTTCAAGCAGAAAGATCTAAATTTGAGGCAGCGGAGGTGGCTAGAGTTAATAAAGGATTATGATATTGATATATTATACCATCCAGGGAAAGCAAATGTGGTGGCTGATGCTCTAAGTCGTAAGACACTCATGGGTACCAGTGATCAGAAAGGGGTAAAGCAAGGCATGGCTAAGGATCTGCGTCAACTAGCCAATCTGGGTGTTCGTCTACTCGAAACTCCAAGAAAGGACATTATTGTACATAATGCTGCCGATTCTTCATTGATAAGGGAAGTGAAAGAAAAACAGTATTATGATCCTATTCTACAATGCCTTAAGGAGAAAGTAAGTCAAGGTATAATGAAGGAGTTTAGGCTTACACAAGATGGAGTACTTTATTGCCAAAATAGATTGTGTGTTCCTGATGTTAACAGACTCAGAAAGAGAATAATGGAAGAAGCCCATCATTCAAGATATTCCATCCACCCAGGATCTACTAAGATGTATCATGACCTAAAGGGAGTGTTTTGGTGGGGAGGCATGAAAAAGGACCTTGCAGAGTTTGTGGCTCAATGTCCTACTTGTCAACAAGTCAAAGTAGAGCACCAAAAGCCAGGTGGTTACATGCAATGTATAGAGATTCCAACTTGGAAGTGGGATATGACTAATATGGATTTTGTAACTGGTTTGCCTCGTTCAGTTAATAAGTTTGACTCCATATGGGTGATAGTTGATAGACTCACGAAGTCAGCGCACTTCCTGCCAGTTAGAAGTGATTATACAGCTGAAGAATATGCCAAATTATACCTCAAAGAGATAGTTAGGCTACATGGGGTCCCACTCTCTATTATATCTGATCGAGGAGCTCAATTCACGGCAAAATTTTGGAAGTCCTTTCAAAGGAGTTTAGGGACGCAAGAGAATTTGAGTACAGCCTTCCATCCCCAAACAGACGGCCAAGCAGAGCGTACTATTCAAACACTTGAGGATATGTTGCGAACCTGTGCATTAGATTTTAAAGGTAGCTGGGTAGAACACTTGCCCCTTATTGAATTTGCCTATAATAACAGCTACCATTCGAGCATCAAGATGGCGCCTTACGAAGCTTTGTATGGGAGGAAATGTAGGTCACCAATTGGTTGGTTCGAAGTGGGTGAAACCACCTTGCTCGGGCCAGATTTAGTCCAACAAGCCATGGAAAAAGTTAAGGTGATACAACAACGGCTAAAAACAGCCCAAAGTCGTCATAAATCATATGCAGATATGCGGAGAAGAGGGCTGGAATTCTCTATTGGAGATTGGGTATTTTTAAAGGTGTCACCGATGAAAGGGGTTATGAGATTTGGTAAGAAAGGGAAACTAAGCCCACGTTACATAGGGCCATATAAGATTACTAAGAGGGTCGGACAAGTTGCATATGAATTAGAGCTACCCCAGGAACTTTCAATGGTTCATCCAGTGTTTCATGTGTCAATGCTTCGAAAATGCATAGGTGACCCCTCTCGTATCACTCCTATAGAAGATGTACAGGTCACAGAGGATCTTACTTATGAAGAGGTACCGGTTGCTATTCTAGATCGCCAAATTAAAAAGTTAAGGAACAAAGAAATTGCATCGGTAAAGGTACTCTGGAGAAACAACAAAGTAGAAGAAATAACGTGGGAACCGGAGGAAGTAATGACATCCAAATACCCTCATCTATTTGAAGACAAGGAGGGACCAAAAGATACAGAGGAGGAACATTAATAGGTATGTGTTTGACTACTAGTTATGTTATTAACAGTTGTGTGACCAGAAATTCAAACCTACCTAGACTATACAGTTATGTTAACATTCGGGACGAATGTTCCTAAGGGGGGGAGGATGTAACACCCCACATTTTACATGTACTGGTAATGTTCACATAAAATGACATACGACTTGATTTAATTACTACCAAAACTTTTTTTTCAAGTGTTCAAGTGTTAGATTGGGGCACTATATGGAAGTCTATTTAGAGACTGTGGCCTTAAACGGAGAAAATCATTGACGTGCTTATGGAACTTAGGAAGCTAGCAGGTGAGTCACCTGTGTGGTTGGCTTAAAAAAAAAAATGTATATATACATGAGGGAGAATAATTCATTCATAAGTGAACTCACTTGAAGTCTAGACGTTAGTAAAAAGAAAGGGGAACGAAGACAAGGCTTAACGCCGAAACTTTCCAAGTCTTGCGACAAACGAAGCCCAAGTTAGGGAGGCTATTAAAGCCAATGGTTTAGCATTATATTGGGCCAAGATGTTCAGCCCAAGATTTTTATATAATAGGCCCAACTACATTCACTCACTACTAGCAAAATTGGGCCCAAACAAAGTGCAAGAAAGATCAAGGAAAATGGGCCACTAAAGCCCATTGATTTAGAGATCCAAAAGGCCCAAGTGAAAGGGGAAAATTATTAATTGACCAACTTGACTTAATCAGTTGTAAATATTAGGAGAAAGTCGGTCTAAGGCCCCTTTAAAAAGGGACCAAAACCGAGCTCCTTAGGGTAACTAGTAGAAGACCAAAACTTTCAGCTTTTCTCTCTAAGTTTCTCTTGGCATTTCTTCACCTTGGAAGGCAACCAAAGGCTACTTTTTGAGTTCTTGAATTAGAACTACACCTTGGGAGTTAAGGTATGTAAAAATAACCATATACTTGATATGAATTTTCCATGGAAAACAAGATAAGTTGGCTGGTGTACTGTGCAGGAATTTCTGGACAGCTTGTGTCCTGAAAGTTGTTGTTTGATTTTCTTGGCTTTGGAACGATTCTTACCCTGATTTTTGACTTTGATATGATATAAAGTTGAGGTTATTAATATGTTATAGTGTGTATATGGTTGCCAAGGTTGCTGGACTGTTTTGCTAGTTCTTTGGAAACAAGTATCCTTATATGATCTTATGTGCTTCCAAAATGGTATTGGACTGTTTTGATGAGGGGGCTGATGTTTCACGTTTCACCCCCTGTGTTTTGAGCTATTTTGTGACTGTGTTAAGGTTTATTTGATGTATATATATGTTGGGAGCATCTGGTTCAAAGTTGGGACAAGTATGAATTGTTAACGACGAAATGTAGGGAGACGACGAGATGTTGTGCTTCTTAGTTGAGCGTTTTGTAAAATGGTTCTGTGTTGTAGTTATGGACTGTTGCCAGCATGTTGTAGAGCTGATATAGGCTGTGTAAATCATGTATATGATAATGTGTACTGGTTGAAGACAGTTAGAATTGAGAAAGTCGGAATAACACCATTGAGTCGATGGTTATACGTTTGTTGCCAAAGTGTTGTGTTTTGTGAGATTGGGCTGTCCAGATGCATTGATTAGCTGCTAATACTAGCTTTAAAACATGATATTGTAGATAAATAGTTGGAAGAAAAGAAGTCATTTCGAGGTAAAAACAAGTTGATATGTCGAGGTATGTAAGGCTATTCGATCTCTTATTATTTGGCATGGAATCCAAAGTCTTTATTGGCACATAGAGATCTTTACAAACTTCGATATAACCACTCCACTCTTTCACATGTATTTGTGTGTCCAGATTCGAGCCTTGTCACTGCTGCATACATACATTGGACACCATGACATATGAGTCTTCTTTTTAGCAAAATAAAGTTCATACGTTGTTTATGTCCTACATGTTTCACTAATTGTATAACCCACTCTTTTCATTGTGATATGATGTTACATGGTCACATACTTGTCATTTGTCATGCTTATAGTCTTATAGCTCAAATGTTACGACCACCAAATATTCATATCAAAAGTAATAAGAAGATATATGTATACAGTTGCTTCTGTTGGGTGGTATCCCAGGGGTGAAAGAATCACCTAGCATGGGTCAATCCCAGTATTACAGGGGGTATCCCAGGGGTGAAAGGAAAGCCTAGCATGGGTCGATCCTGATATAGATTTACCACTGATCAGCTGGTCATTTGTATTACATGATGTGCACAGATTATACAAGTGATAAGAGTAAAGTAACATAATTGTTATAAGATGCATGACTCCACAATATTCATAAAGGTGGTCTTTTACCTTACAGCAGTGTATGGTTTCATTTGAGCTTTTATCTCATATATGGTACATGTTGCCTTACATATTCAGTACATTATTTCGTACTGACGTCCCTGTTGGGGGACCTGCATTCCATGCTGCAGGTGCAGAAGCTAATAAACCTCCCCAGTAAGAGTACAGGATATCAACTGCAGTCACTGAGCTCCAGGTTGCTTCGGGGCTTTGAGTCTTATCATATCTTTTTGCATTGTATAGTATCTTATCATGAGGCGGGGCCTGTCCCGACCCTTATAAGATAATGTTTCTTGTCTAGAGGCTTTGTAGACTATGTAAAGTATAGTATGGTCATGTATCGTATCGTAGACATTGTGGCTCCAACGGCCTAGTCATACAACATCTTTTGGCTTGCTAGTTCCATTTATCTTTTGGGGACATGTTTAGTATAAAAGTAACTTATAATGTTCATAGGTAATGTATTGCTACAGGTTGGTTCTCCCGAGCCTTACCGGCAACGGGTGCCAGTCCGCCTTAATAGGATTTGGGGCGTGACAAGCACGCCCGAACCTCTGGTCCACCCCTAAAACCGTGGGCCATAGCACACTAATTTATCACAAAAATGCCAAGTTCATGCTGTTTTGCCCGTTTGTCCGCCCAAATGGCCACAAAAAAATAAACGAACAACAATGGGACAATCCCTAACCTCCCTAGCATTCCCTGATCGATTTTTGACGCACAGAACGCTCGAACCCTGGCCATCCCCAAAACTGTGGGCTACATATAGCATACAGATTTAGCCCAAAATTACTCCATTCACGTTGTTTCACCTGTTTGTCCACCCAAATAGAAATGAAAAATTAAACGGACCATACTGGGATGATCCCCAACCTCCCTGAAATGCCCCAGTCGATTTTCGACCCACAACACGCTTGGAACCCAGGCCACCCTCGAAATCATGAGCTATAGCACACTGATTTGGCCTGAAAATGCCCCATTCGAGCATTTTTGCCCGTTTGTCCATCCAAATGGCCATAAAAAATTAAATGGACCACACTGGAATTATCCCCAACCTTTCTTTCATGCCCCGATCAATTTTCAGCCCACAGCACGCCCAGACCCCGGGTCCACCTCCAAAACAATGGGCTTTAGCACATCGATTTAGATTGAAAATACCTCATTTGCGCCATTTCACCCATTTATCTAACCAAATGGGCAAATAAAATTAAACAGACCATAATGGGACGTTCTCCAACCTTCTTGATATGCCTCGATTAATTTTTGGCCCACTGCAGGCCCAGACACCTGGCCCACCCCCAAAACCGTATGCTATAGCACACCGATTTGACCTAAAAGTACCCTATTCATGTCGTTTCGCCTGTTTCTCCATCCAAATAGCCATAGAAAAAAAAAAAGAATCACTGTGACATGATCCCTAACCTCCCGGGCATGCCCTGGTTGATTTTTGGAACACAACAAACCCATACCCCGGGCCTAATCTGGAGCTGTGGGCGATAGCACATCGATTTGGCCCAAAAATACCCCATTCGCGCCGTTTTGCCCGTTTGTCCACCCAAATGGTCATGAAAAATTAAACTAACTTTACTGGAATAATCTCCAACACCCTGGTTTGTCCCGGTTGATTTTTGGACCACAGCACGCTCGGACCCTAGGACCATCCCCAAAATCGTGGGCTATAGCATACCGATTTTGCCAGAAAATGCTCTGTTCGCACCGTTTCACCTGTTTGTCAACCCAAATAGCCACAAAAAATTAAACAGACCATACTGGGACATTCCCAAACCTCCTTGGCACGCCTAAATTCATTTTTCTCCCATAACACGCCGGGACCTCAGGCCCATCCCTAAAACCGCGGTCTATAGCACACTGATTTGGCATAAAAATGCCTCTTTCGTGTCTTTTTGCCCATTTGTCAACCCAAATGGCCACAAAATATTAAACAAACCACACTGGGATGATCCCAAATCTCCTTAGCATGACTTGGTTGATTTTTGGCCCACAGAACGCCCGAACCCTGGCCCCATACCCAAAATTGTGGCCTATATATAGCACACAGATTTAGCCTAAAAATGCCCCATTCACGCCGTTTAACCCGTTTGTCCACCCAAATGGCAACAAAAAATTAAATAGACCATATTGAGACATTCCCCAACCTCCCTGGAATGCCCTAGTCGATTTTTGGCCCACAAAATGCTCGGAACCCAGGCCACCCTCGAAATCATGAGCTATAGCACACCGATTTGGCCCAAAAAATGTCTCGTTCGAGCAGTTTCACCCGTTTGTCCATGCAAATGGCCATAAAAAATTAAACGGACCACACTGGGATGATCCCCAACCTCCCTTGCATGCCCTGATCGATTTTCGGCCAACAACATGCCCAGACCCCGGGTCCACCTCCAAAACCATGGGCTTTAGCACACCGATTTAGACCGAAAATACCTTATTTGCGCCATTTCACCCATTTATCTTACCAAATGGCTACAAAAAATTAAAAGGACACCAATGGGATGTTCTCCTACCTCCTTGGCACGCCCCGATTGATTTTTGGCCCACTGGACGCCCGAACACCGGGTCCACCCCCAAAATCGTGGGCTATAGCCCACCGTTTTGGTCTAAATTGCCCTGTTCACGCCATTTTGCCTATTTGTCCATCCAAATGGCAATGGAAAAATAAAAGAATCACTGTGGGATAATACCAACCTCCCTGGCATACGCTGGTTGATTTTTGGCACACAACACACCCATACCCCGGGCCTAAACCAGAGCCGTAGGCTATAGCACATCGATTTGGCTCGAAAATATCCCGTTCGCACCGTTTTGCCCATTTGTCCACCCAAATGGTCACAAAAAATAAAACTGACCACATTGGAATAATCTCCAACCTCCTGGCTTGCCCCTGTCGATTCTTGGCCCATAGCACGCCCGTACCCTGGGCGCATCCCCAAAACCGTGGTCTATAGCACACCAATTTTGCCACAAAATTGCCTTGTTCGCATTGTTTCACCTGTTTGTCAACCCAAATAGCCACAAAAAATTAAACGAACCATATTGGGACGTTCCCAGACCTCCCTGGCATGCCTAAATTCATTTTTGGGCCACAGCACGCCCGGACCTCAAGCCCACCGATTTGGCATAAAAATGCCCCGTTCATGTCATTTTGCCCATTTGTCAACCCAAATGGCTACAAAATATTAAACAAACCACACTAGGATGATCCCCAATCTCCTTCGGATGCCCAGTTGATTTTGGGCCAACAGCACGCCCCAACCTCCGGTCCACCCCTAAAACCGTGCGCCATAGCACACCGATTTGTCTCAAAAATGCCAAGTTCGTGCTATTTTGCCCGTTTGTCCGTCCAAATGGCCACAAAAATATAAACGAACAACACTGGGAAAATTCCCAACCTCCCTAGCATGCCCTGATAGATTTTTGACTCACAAACGCTCGAACCCTGGGCCCATCCCCAAAACTATGGGCTATATATAGCATACAGATTTAGCCCAAAAATACTCCATTCACGCCGTTTCACCGAACTGGAAACGAAAAATTTAACAAACCATACTGGGACAATCCCCAACCTCCCTGGAATGCCCTAGTCGATTTTCGACCCACAACACACTCGGAACCCAGTCCACCCTCGAAATCATGAGCTATAGCACACCGATTTGGCCCGAAAATGCCCCGTTCAAGCATTTTCGCCTGTTTGTCTATCTAAATGGCCATACAAAATTAAATAGACCATACTGGAATGATCCCCAACTTCCCTTGCATGCCCCGATCGATTTTCGGCCCACAGTACGCCAAGAACCCAGGTCCACCTCCAAAACAATGGGGTTTAGCACACCGATTTAGATCGAAAATACCTCATTTGCGCTATTTCACACATTTATCTGACCAAATGGCCAACTAAAATTAAACGAACCAAAATGGGACGTTCTCCAACCTTCTTCGCACGCCCCGATTGATTTTTGGCCCACTGAAGGCACAGACACCGGGCCCACCCCCAAAACCGTGTACTATAGCACACCGATTTGACCTGAAAGTACCCTGTTCATGCCGTTTCGCATGTTTCTCCATACAAATGGCCACAGAAAAATAAAAGAATCACTGTGACATGATCCCTAACCTCCTTGACATGTCTTGGTTAATTTTTGGCACACAACAAACCCATACCCCGGGCCTAATCTGGATCCGTGGGCTATAGCACATCGATTTGGCCCAAAAATACCCCATTCGTGCCGTTTCACCCGTTTGTCCACCCAAATGGTCACGAAAAATTAAACTGACTTTACTGGAATAATCTCCAACCCCCTGGTTTGCCCCGGTTGATTTTTTGCCTACAGCACACCCGAACCCTGGGCCCATCCCCAAAACCATGGGCAATAGCACCCTAATTTTGCCAGAAAATGCTCCGTTCGCACGGTTTCACCTCTTTGTCAACCCAAATTGCCACAAAAAATTAAATAGGCCATAGTGGGACATTCCCAAACCTCCCTGGCATGCCTAAATTAATTTTTTCCCACAACACGCCTGGACCTCAGGCCCATTCCTAAAACCGTGGTCTACAGCACACCGATTTGGCATAAAAATGCCTCGTTCGTGTCTTTTTGACCATTTGTCAACCCAAATGGCCACAAAATATTAAACGAACTACATTGGGATGATCCCAAATCTCCTTAGCATGCCTTGGTCAATTTTTGGCCCACAGAAAGCCCGAACCCTGGGCCCATACCCAAAACTGTGGCCTATATATAGCACACTGATTTAGCCTAAAAATGACCCATTCACGCTGTTTCACCCGTTTGTCCACCCAAATGGCAACAAAAAATTAAACAGACCATACTGGGACGATCCCCAACCTCCATGGAATGCCCTAGTCGATTTTTGGCCTGCAACACGCTCGGAAACCAGGCCACCATTGAAATAATGAGCTATATCACACCGATTTGGCCCAAAAAATGCCCCGTTCGAGCAGTTTCACCCGTTTGTCCATCAAAATGGCAATAAAAAATTAAACAGACCACACTGGGATGATCCCCAACCTCCCTTGCATGCCCCGATCGATTTTCGACTGACAACACGCCTAGACCCTGGGTCCACCTCCAAAACCATGGGCTTTAGCACACCGATTTAGACCGGAAATACCTCATTTGCGCCATTTCGCCCATTTATCTAACCAAATGGCTACAAAAAATTAAAAGGACCACAATGGGACGTTCTCCTACCTCCTTGGCACGCCCCGATTATTTTTTTTGGCCCACTACACACCCGGACACCGGGTTCACCCCCAAAACCGTGGGCTATAGCCCACCGTTTTGGCCTAAACTTGTCCTGTTCACGTCGTTTCACCTATTTGTCCATCCAAATGGCCACGAGAAAATGAAAGAATCACTGTGGGAGGATACCAACCTCCCTGGCATGCGCTAGTTGATTTTTGGCTCACAGCACACCCATACCCCGGGCCTAAACCAGAGCCGTGGGCTATAGCACATCGATTTAACCCGAAAATACCCCGTTCGCACCGTTTTGGCCATTTGTCCACCCAAATGGTCACAAAAAATAAAACTGACCACATTGGAATAATCTTCAACCTCCTGGCTTGCCCCTGTCGATTTTTGGCCCACAGCACGACCGTACCCTGGACCCATCCCCAAAACCATGGGCTATAGCACACCAATTTTGCCAGAAAATGCCTTCTTCGCATCGTTTCACCTGTTTGTCAACCCAAATAGCCACAAAAAAATTAAACAGACCATACTGGGACATTCCCAAACCTCCCTGGCATGCCTAAATTCATTTTTGGGCCACAGCACACCCGGACCTCAAGCCCATCCCTAAAGTCGTGGTCTATAGCACACCGATTTGACATAAAAATGCCCCGTTCATGTGGTTTTCCCCGTTTGTCAACCCAAATGGCCACAAAATATTAAACAAACCACACTGGGATGATCCCCAATCTCCTTGGGATGCCCCAGTTGATTTTGGGGCAACAGCACACCCAAACCTCCGGTCCACCCTTAAAACCATGCGCCATAGCACACCGATTTGTCACAAAAATGCCAAGTTCGTGCTGTTTTACCCGTTTGTCCGACCAAATGGCTATAAAAAAAAAACGAACAACACTGGGACAATACCCAACCTCCCTAGAATGCCCTGATCGATTTTTGACTCAGAAAACGCTCGGAACCTGGGCCCATCCCCAAAACTGTGGGCTATATATAGCATACAGATTTAGCCCAAAAATACTCCATTCACGACGTTTCACCTGTTTGTCCACCCAACTAGAAACAAAAAATTTAACGGACCATACTGGGATGATCCCTAACCTCCCTGGAATGCCCCAGTCGATTTTCAGCCCACAACACGCTCGGAACCCAGTCCACCCTCGAAATCATGAGCTATAGCACACCAATTTGGCCCGAAAATGCCTCGTTCGAGCATTTTCGCCCGTTTGTCCATCCAAATGGCCATAAAAAATTAAATGGACCACACTGGAATGATCCCCAACTTCCCTTGCATACCTCGATCGATTTTCGGCCCACAACAGGCCCAGACCCCGGGTTCACCTTCAAAACAATGGGCTTTAGCACACCGATTTAGATCGAAAATACCTCATTTGCGCCATTTCACCCATTTATCTAACCAAATGGCCAACTAAAATTAAAAGGACCATAATGGGACGTTCTCCAACCTTCTTGGCACGCCCCGATTAATTTTTGGCCCACTGCAGGCCCAGACACCGGGCCCACCCCCAAAACTGTGTACTATAGCACACCGATTTGACCTAAAAGTACCCTGTTCACGTCGTTTTGCCTGTTTCTCCATCCAAATGGACACAGAAAAATAAAAGAATCATTGTGACATGCTCCCTAACCTCCTTGACATGTCCTGGTTGATTTTTGGCACACAACAAACCCATACCCCGAGCCTAATCTGGAGCCGTGGGCTATAGCACATCGATTTGGCCCAAAAATATCCCATTTGTGCCGTTTCGCCCGTTTGCCCACCCAAATGGTCACGAAAAATTGAACTGACTTCACTGGAAGAATCTCTAACCCCCTGGTTTGCCCCGGTTGATTTTTCGCCCACAGCACGCCCGGACCCTGGGCCCATCCCCAAAACAGTGGGCTATAGCACCCCGATTTTGCCAGAAAATGCTCCGTTCGCACCGTTTCACTAGTTTGTCAACCCAAATAGGCACAAAAATTTAAACGGACCATACTGGGATGTTCCCAAAACTCCCTGGAATGCCTAAATTCATTTTTCACCCACAACACGCCTGGACCTCAGGCCCATCCCTAAAACCGTGGTCTATAGCACACCGATTTGGCATAAAAATGCCTCGTTCGTGTCTTTTTGCCCATTTGTCAACCCAAATGGCCACAAAATATTAAACGAACCACACTGGGATGATCCAAAATCTCCTTATCATGCCTTGGTCAATTTTCGGCCAACAGAACGCCCGAACCCTGCGTCCATGCCGAAAACTATGGTCTATATATAGCACACTGATTTAGCCTAAAAATGCCCTATTCACGCCGTTTCACCCGTTTATCCACCCAAATGGCAACAAAAAATTAAACAGACCATACTGGGATAATTCCCAACCTCCCTGGAATGCCCTAGTCTATTTTTAACCCACAACACGCTCGAAACCCACGCCACCCTCAAAATCATGAGATACAACACACCGATTTGACCCAAAAAATGCCCCGTTCGAGTAGTTTCACACATTTATCCATCCAAATGGCCATAAAAAATTAAAAAAAAAAACACTGGGATGATCCCCAACCTCCCTTGCATGCCCCGATTAATTTTAGCACACCGATTTAGATCGAAAATACCTCATTTGCGCCATTTCGCCCATCTATCTACCCAAATGGCTACAAAAAATTAAAAGGACCACAATGGGACGTTCTCCTACCTCCTTGGCACACCCCAATTAATTTTTGGCCCACTTCATGCCCAGACACCGGGTGCACCCCCAAAATCGTGGGCTATAGCCCATCGTTTTGGCCTAAAATTTCCCTGTTCACGCCGTTTCGCCTATTTGTCCATCCAAATGGCCACGAAAAAATAAAAGAATCACTGTGGGATGATCCCAACCTCCCTGGCATGCGCTGGTTGATTTTTGGCACACAGTACACCCATACCCTGGGCCTAAACTAGAGCCATGGGCTATAGCACATCGATTCGGCCCGAAAATACCCCGTTCGCACAGTTTTGCCCATTTGTCCACCCAAATGGTCACAAAAAATAAAAATGAGCACACTGGAATAAACTCCAACCTCCTGGCTTGCCCCTATCGATTTTTGGCCCACAGCACGCCCGTACCCTGGGCCCATCCCCAAAACCTTGGGTTATAGCACACCAATTTTACCAGAAAATGCCTTGTTCGCACTGTTTCACCTATTTGTGAACCCAAATAGCCACAAAAAATTAAACGGACCATACTGGGACATTCCCAAACCTCCCTGGCATGCCTAAAATCATTTTTGGCCCACAGCACGCCCGGACCTCAAGCCCATCCCTAAAATCGTGGTCTATAGCACACCGATTTGGCATAAAAATGCCCCGTTCGTGTCTTTTTGCCCGTTTGTCATCCCAAATGGCCACAAAATATTATACGAACCACACTGGGATAATCCTTAATCTCCTTGGAATGCCCCAGTTGATTTTGGGCCAACAGAACGGCCGAACCTCTGGTCCACCCCTAAAACCGTGGGCCATAGCACACCGATGTGTCACAAAAATTCCACATTCGTGTTGTTTTGCCAGTTTGTCCGCCCAAATGGTCACAAAAAATTAAACGAACAACACTGGGACAATCCCCAACCTCCCTAGCATGCCCTAATCAATTTTTGTCCCACAGAACGCCCGAACCCTGGGCCCATCCCCAAAACTGTGGGCTATATATAGCACACTGATTTAGCCCAAAAATGCCCCATTCACGCTGTTTCAACCGTTTGTCTACCCAAATGGCAATGAAAAATTAAACGGACTACACTGGGATGATCCCCAACATCCCTGGAATGCCCCAGTTGATTTTTGGCCCACAACACGCTCGGAACCCAGGCCACCCTCGAAATCATGAGCTATAGCACACCAATTTGGCCCAAAAATGCCTCGATCGAGCAGTTTTGCCCGTTTGTCCATCCAAATAGCCATAAAAAATTAAACGGACCACACTGGGATGATCCCCAACCTCCCTTGTATGCCCCGATCAATTTTCATCCCGCAGAACGCCCAGACCCCGGGTCCACCTCCAAAACCATGGGCTTTACCACGCTAATTTAGATCGAAAATACCTCATTTGCACCATTTCGCCAATTTATCTAACCAAATTGCCACAAAAAATTAAGTGGACCACAATGGGATGCTCTACAACCTTATTGGCACACCCTGATTGATTTTTAGCCCACAGCACCCCTGGACCTCATGCCTACCCCTAAATCTGTGGGCTATAGCACTTTGATTTGGCAAAAAAATATCCTATTTGCATCGTTTTGCCCATTTGTCAACCCAAATGGCCACGATATATTAAAAGTATCACACTAGGATGATCCCCAACCTCCCTGACAGGCATCGATTGATTTTCGGCACACAGCACGCCCGGACATTTGGCCCACCCCTAAAATCGTGGCTATAGCCACTGATTAGGCCAAAAAATGCCACGTTTGCGCTGATTTGCCCGTTTGTCCGCCCAAATGGCCAAGAAAAATTAAATGATCAATACTGAAAGATCCTCAACCTCCCTGGCATGCCCTAGTAGATTTTTTGCCCATAGCACGCCCGAACCCCAGGCCCACCCACAAAACTGTGGGCTATAGCATACTAATTTGACCCAAAAATGCCCCATTTGCGCTATTTCATTCATTGGTCCTTACAAATGGCAACAAAAAATTAAACAGACCACACTGAGATGATCCCCAACCTCCCTGGCAAGTCTTTATCAATTTTTGGCCCACAGCACGCTCGGACCCCTGGTCCACCCCCAAAATCTTAGGCTATAGCACATCAATTGGGTCAAAAAATGCCCGTTCATGCCGTTTTGCCTGTTTGTCTTCCCAAATGGCCACAAAAAATTCAACGGACCACACTGGGACATTCCTTAACCTCCCTGGCACACCCCAGTTGATTTTTGGCCCACAACAAGCTTGGAGCTCAAGCCCACCCCTAAAACAGTGGGAAAAAGCACATTGATTTGGCACAAAAATGCCCCATTCACACCGTTTTGCCCGTTTATCTACCCAAATGGACACGAGAAATTAAACGGACCACACTGGGATGATCTCCAACTGACCTGGCATGCCACGATCTATTTTCGGCCTACAGCACGCACGGACCCCGGGGCCACCCCCAAAACCGTAGGCTATAGCACACTAATTTCACCCGAAAGCATCCCGTTCATGCTATTTCGCCCGTTTGTCCGCCCAAATGTCAACAAAAAATTAAACGGACCATACTGGGATGATCCCCAACCTCCCTGGTATGCCTCGATCAATTTTTGCCCTACACCAAGACCGGACCCAGGGCTCACCCCCAAATTTGTGGGTAAAAGAACACCGATTTGGCTCGAAAATGCCACTTTTGCGTCTTTTTGCCTGCTTGACCACCCAATTAGCCACAAAAAATTAAACAGACAACACTGGGATGATCCCCAACCGCCTTGGCATACTCCGGTCAATTTTTGAGCCATAACACGCCCGAACCCCAGGCCCACCCCTTAATCGGGGGTTATAGCACACCGATTTAAACCACAGCACGCCAGGACCCCGAGTCCACCCTCATAATCATGGGTCATAGGACACTGATTAAGTTAAAAAATGCCTCGTTTGCACCGTTTTGCCTGGTTGACCACTCAAATAGCCACAAAAAATTAAACAGATAACACTGGGACGATCCCCATCTTCCCTGGCATGCTCCGATTGATTTTCTAGCCACAGTAAACCCGTATCACGGGCTCACACCCAAAACTGTGGGCTATATCACACCGATTTTGCCCGAAAATGCCCCATGCAAGCTATTATGCCCATTTGTCCAGCCGAATGGCCACGAAAAATTAAATAGACCACACTAGGACGATCCCCAACCTCCCTAGCATGCCCCAAACGATTTTTGCCCCACAGTACACCCAGACCTTGGGCCAACCCCCAAAACCGTGGGCTATAGCTCACTGATTTGGCTCGAAAATACCCCATTCGTACTGTTTTGCTCGTTTGTCCACCCAAAGGACCGCAAAATATTAAACGAACCACACTGGGATGATCCTCAACCTCCTTTGTGTGCCCCAGCTAATTTTTGGCCCTCAGCACCCACGAACCCTGGGCCCACCCCCATAATCGTTGACTATAGCACACCGATTTGACCTGAAAATGCCCTGTTCGCGCTATTTCGCCTGTTTGTCTACCTAAATGGCCACAAAACATTAAACAAACTACACTGGGATGATACCCAACATCCGTGGAGCTCCCTGATTGATTTTCAGCCCATAGAACGTTTGGACCCTGGGCCCACCCCCAAAACCGTGGGCTATAGCATTCTAATTTTTCCCAAAAATGCCCCATTTGTGCCGTTTTGCCCGTTTGTCCACCCAAATAGCCACGAAAAATTAAACGGACCACATTAGGATGATCTCCAACCTCCCTTGCACGTCTAGGTTAATTTTCAGCCAACAGCACACTCAGACTCCGGTCCCACCCCCAAAACCATAGGCTATAGCACATCGATTTGGCTCAAAAATGCACCATTCACGCTGTTTTGTCCATTTCTCCACCCAAATGGCTACAAGGAGTTAAACGGACAACACTGTGATGATACCCAACCTCCCTAGCATGCCCCAGTCAATTTTTGGCCCACAACACGCCTGGACCCTGGGCCTACCCCCAAAACCATGGGCTAGAGCTCACCGATTTTGCCCGAAAATGCCCTATTCTCACCATTTTGCCTGTTTGTTGATCCAAATGACCTTGAAAAATTAAACGGACCACACTGGGACAATCCCCAACCTCCCTGGCACACCCCGATTGTCTTTCAGCCCACAGCATGCCCGAACCCTCGGCCCACCCCCATAACCATAGGCTATAGCACACCGATTTAACCCGCAAATGCCTCGTGCACGCCGTTTTGCCCGTTTATCCACCTAAATGGCCATAAAATATTAATCAAACCACACAAGGATGATCCCCAACCTTCTTGGCACACCTTGATCGATTTTCACGGCATAGCATGCTAGGTCCCCGAGCCCACCCCCAAAACCATGCGCTATAGAACACTAATTTGGCTCGAAAATGCCCCGTTCATGCCGTTTTGCCCGTTTGTCCACCCAAATGTCTATGAAAAATTAAACGGACCACATTAAGATGATCCCCAACCTCCCTTGTACTCCCTAGTCAATTTTTAGCGAATAGCACGCCCAAACACCGGGCCCAACCCCGAAACCTTAGGCTATATCACATCAATTAGGCTAAAAAATACCCCATTCGCACCGTTTTGCCCATTTATCCACCCAAAATCCCTGGCACATCCCGGTAAATTTTAGAACAACAGAACGCCCAAACCTCGGACCCTCTTCCTAAATTATGGGCTATAGCACACCAATTTATCCCAAAAATGCCTCGTTCGTGCCATTTCACCCGTTTGTCGACCCAAATGGCGATAATAAATTAAACGAACCACACTGGGATGATCCCCTACTTTCCCAGCATGCCCCGGTTAATTTTTGGCCCACGGAACGCTCGGACCCCTGGGCCACCCACGAAACCGTGGGCTATAATAAAGATTTGGCCCAGAAATTCCCCAATCGCACCATTTTGCCCATTTACGAACCCAAATGACCATGAAACATTAAACGGACCACACTGGGATGATCCCCAACCTCCCTCGTATGCCTCGGTCAATTTATGGGCGACATAACACCCGAAACTTAAGCCCACCCCCAAAACCGTGAGCTATAGCACACCTATTTATCCTAAAAATGCCCCGTACGTGCCGTTTTGCCCATTTGTCCACCCAAATGACCACAAAAAATTAAACGGAGCACACTGGGATAATCCCCAACCTCCCTGGCATGCCTCGTTTGATTTTTGGCCCACAACACACTCAGACCCTGGGCCCACCACCTAAATTGAGGGCTATAGCACACCGATTTGGCCCGAAAATGCTCTGTTTGCGCCGTTTTGCCCGTTTGTCCTATGAAATGGCCACAAAAAATTAAACGAACCACACTGGGATGATACCCCACCTCCCTTTCATGCCTCGGTTGATTTTTGGCCTACATCAAGCTCAGACCCCAATCCCACCCACGAAATCGTGGGATATTGCACACCGATTTGGCCCAAAAATGCCCCAATCGCTACGTTTCGCCCGTTTGTCGACCCAATTGGCCACATAAAATTAAAAGAACCACACTAGGACTATCCCTAACCTTGTTGCCATGCCCCGGTTGATTTTTGACCCACAAAATACCCAGACCCCAGGGCCACCCCCTAAACCGTGGGCTACATCACACCGATTTGGCCCTAAAATTCCCCGTTCACACTGTTTTACCCGTTTGTCCTCCCAAATGGCCACAAAAAATTAAACGGACCACTCTGCTTTAACCCCCAACCTCCCTGGCATGCCCTATTAAATTTTTGACCCATAACATACTCGGACCCCAGACCTACCTCAAAACTGTGGGCTATAGCACACCGATTTGGCCCAAAAATGCCCCGTTCGCGCTGTTTCTCCTTTTTTCTATCCAAATGGCCACGAAATATTAAACAGACCATACTGGGACATTCCTCAATCCCCTGGCATTCCCCAGTCAATTTTTGGCCCATCGCACGCATAGACCCTGGGCCCAACCCCAAAACCGTGGGCAATATCATATCAATTTGGCCCGAAAATGCCATGTTCATGCCGTTTCGCCTATTTTTCTACCTAAATAGCCATAAAAAAATTAAACGGGCCACACTGAGATGTTCCAAAACCTCCCTGGCATGCTCTGGTTGATTTTTGGCCCACAGTATGCCCAGACCTCAGGCCTACCCAAAAATCATGGACTATAGCACACCGATTTGGCAAGAAAATGCCCCGTTCATGCCGTTTTGCTCATTTATTAACCCAAATGGCCATGAAAAATTAAACAAACAATACTGGGATGATCCCCAACCTCCCTGGCATGCCCTGATCGATTTGTCAGCCTACAACATAGTCGTACCCTGGCACCATCGCCAAAACTGTAGGCTATAGAACACTAAATTGGCCATAAAATGCCCCATTCACGCCGTTTTTCCTATTTGTCCACCCAAATGGAAAAGAAAAATTAAACGGACCACACTGGGATGATCCCCATTTTCCCTGGCATGCCCCGGTTGATTATTGGCCCACAGCACACTTGGACCCCAGCCCACTCTAAAACCGTGGGCTACAGCACGTTCGAGCCCTATTTGGGCCGAAAATGCCCTATTCGAGCCGTTTCGCACGTTTGTCCACACAAATGACAATAAAAAATGAAAAGAACCACACTAAGATGATCCCCAACCTCCCTTGCATGCCGAAGTCAATTTTCAGCCCATAGTAAGTCGAACCTCGAGCCCACCCCTGAAACTATAAGCTATAGCACACTGATTTGCATCAAAAATGCCTCGTTCGCACCGTTTCACCCGTATGTTACCCAAATGGCCAAGAAAACTTAAACAGATAAAATTGGGATGATCCCCAACCTCCCTAGAACAGTCCACTTCATATTTCGGCCACAGCATGCCCGGATCCTAGGCCCACCCCCAAAACTGTGGGCTATAGCACACTGATTTGGCCCGAAAATGCCTCATTAGCACCGTTTTTCCCATTTGTCCACCCAAATGGCCATGAAAAATTAAACAGACCACACTATGATGATCCCCAACCTCCCCAGCATGCCTCAATAAACTTTTGGCATATACCACGCTCGACCCAAGGGCCCTCCCCGAAATTCGTGGGCTATAGCTCACCGATTTAGCTTGAAAATGCCCCGTTCACACCGTTTCTCCCATTTATCAATCCAAATAGCCCCAAAAAATTAAACGGACCACACTGGGATGATCCCCAACCTCCCTAGCATACCCTAGTCGATTTTTGGCCCACAGCATGCCCAAACCCTAGGCCCTCCCCTATAATTGTTGGCTATAGCACACCGATTTGACACGAAAATGCTCCGTTCATTCTATTTCTCTTATTTCTCTACCTAAATGGCAAAAAAATATTAAAAAAAAAACCACACAGGGATGATCCCCAACCTCTCTGGCATGCCTCGATTGATTTTCAGCCCGTAGAATGCCCGAACCCCAGGCCCACCCCTGAAATCGTGAGCTATAGAACTCTAATTTGGCCCAAAAATGCCCCGTTTACATCGTTTTGTCCATTTGTCCACCCAAATAGCGACAAAAAATTAAACGGACCACATTGGGATAATCTACAACCTCCATTGCATGCCCTGGTTGATTTTCAGCCAACAACATGCTCGAACCCTTGGCCCACCCCTGAAACCGTGGGCTATAGCACATCATTTGGTCTTGAAAATAACCCATTTGCGCTGTTTCACCTATTTGTCCACCCAAATGTCCATGAAAAATTAAACGGACCACACTGGGATAATCACCAACCTCCCTAGAACATCTTAGTCTATTTTAGGCCCACAGCATGCTTGAAACTTGGGCCCATCTAGAAAACCTTGGGTTGTAGCACACCGATTTAACCCAAAAATGCCCCGTTTACGCCATTTCGCTTGTTTGTCCACCCAAATAGCCACAAAAAATTAAATGAACCACAATGGGATAATCCCCAACTTCCTTGGAATGTCCCGATCGATTTTAGGACCACATCATGCTCGAACTCCTAGCCCACCCCCAAAATTGTGGGCTAAGCACATCGATTTGGCCCGAAAATGCCTCGTTCGCGCCATTTCGATTATTTGTGCATCCAAATAGCCACGAAAAATCAAACGGACCACATTGGGATGATCTTCAACCTCCATGGCATTCCCCAATTGATTTTTGTCCCACAACAAGCTTAAACCTCGGGCCAAACCCTAGAACTGTGGGATATAGCACACCGATTTGACCGGAAAATACCATGTTTCGCCCGTTGATCCACCCAAATGGCCACAAAAAATTAAATGGACCACACTGGGATGATCCCCAACCTCCCTGTTATGCCTCGGTCTATTTTCAACCCACAGCATACCTGGACTCCAGCCCACCTAAAAAATCGTGGGCTATAGCACACCGATTTGGCCAGAAAATGCCCCATTCGCGCTATGTCGCCCGTTTATCCACCCAAATTGCACAAAAATATAAACGAACAATATTTGGATGATCCTCAACCTCCCTAGCATGCCTCCATCAAATTTTGGCCCACAACACACTAGGACCCCGGGCCACACCCGAAATCGTGGGCTATAGCACACCAATTTAGCCTAAAATTGACCCGTATGAGCTGTTTCGCCCGTTAGTCCACACAAATGGCCATGAAAAATTAAACGGACCATACTGAGATGATCCCCAACCTACCTAGCATGCCACAGTCGATTTTTGGCCCACATAATGCTCGAACCCCAAGGCCACCCCCGAAATCGTGCGCTATAGTACACTAATTTGACCCGAAAATGCCCCGTTCTTGCCGTTTCACCCGTTTGTCCACCCAAATGTCAAGGAAAAATTAAATTGACCACACATGGATGATCCCTAACCTCCCTGGTACATCTCGATCAATTTTTGGTCTACAGCACGCCCGGACCCCGAGCCCACCCCAAAAATCGTGGGTAATAGCACACTGATTTAGCTCAATAATGCCCCTTTCGTGCCATTTTGCGTGGTTGACCAGCCAAATAGCCATGAAAAATTATTCAGATAATACTGGGATGATCCCCAACTTCCCTGGTTCGCTCCATTCGATTTTTGGGCCACAGCACGCCCGAACCCCAGACCCACCACTAAAACCTTGGGCTATAGCACACCGATCTAGCCCGAAAATGGCCCATTAGTGCCGTTTTGCCCATTTGTCCACCAAAATGGCCACAGTATATTAAACGGACCACACTGGGATGATCCTTAATTTCCTTGGCATGTCTCAGTCAATTTTTAGCCCACAACACACCCGTACCCTAGGCCCGCCCCTAAAACCATGGGCTATAGCTCACCGACTGGGCCCAAAAATCCCCCGTTCGCACTGTTTTGCCCATTTGTCCACCCAAATGGTCACAAAAAATTACATGGATCACAATGGGATGATCCCCAAACTCATTGGCATGCCTCGGTTGATTTTTGGCTCACAGCACGCCTGACTCCTGGGCCCTCTCGCTTAACCGTGGGCTATAGAACACTCATTTGACTTGAAAATGCCCTGTTTGCGCCGTTTCACCCGTTTATCCACCTAAATGGCCAAAAAATATTAAACAAACCACACTGGGATGATCCCCAACGTCCCTAACATGCCCTGATCAATTTTTAGTCCTTAGCACGCCCAGACCCCGAGCCCACCCCCAAAACCGTAGGCTATAGCACACCAATTTGACCCTAAAATGCCCCGTTCGCGCCGTTTTGCCCGTTTGTCCGCCCAAATGGCCACAAAAAATTAGACGTACCATATTGGCATGATCACCAACCTCTCTTGTATGCCCCGATTAATTTTTAGCCAACAGCACGCCCAGACCCCGGGCCTACCCCCAAAACCGTAGGTTATAGCACATCGATTGGCTCGAAAATGCCTCATTCATGATATTTTACCCATTTGTCCACACAAATGTCCACGAAAAATTAAATGGATCACACTGGGATTGTCTTGGAACCTTGTGGGGTTAGGAGTAAAGCATCCCGAGGTTGGTGCATCTCGTTGAGCATGGAGAAGAATTAGGAACCCTAATTTTTTTTCTTCGGAGCCATTTCTTTTTCCGTCACCCCGCCCCGGCAAAGCGCTTCGCTTCCGGTTCTTCAGAAGAATCAACTTACGTCTCCCTTCTTTATTGATTTGGGGGAAAAGGAATCGTCTACCCAACATGCCTGGCATATCCTGGTCAATTTTAGGCCCACAGCACACCCGAACCACGAGCCCACCCCTGAAATCGTGGGCTATAGCACACCTATTTGTCTTGAAAATTCCCCATTTGCACTATTTCACCCGTTTGTCTACCCAAATGGCCATTAAAAAATTAAATGAACCATATTGGGATAATCACCAACTTCCCTGGTATGCCCCGATCGATTTTAGGCCCACAGCACGCTCGGACCCCTGGCCAACTCCCGAAACCATGGGCTATAGCACATCGATTTGGCTCGAAAATGTCTCGTTCACGCCGTTTCACCCATTTGTCTACCCAAATGGCCACGAAAAATTAAATGGACTATACTGGCATGATGCTCCACCTCTCTGGCATGCCCCGATTGATTTTTATCCTAAAGCACGCTCGGACCTTAGGCCCACCCTCAAAACCATGGGCTATAGCACATTGATTTATCCTGAAAATGTCCCGTTCACGCCATTTCACCCATTTGTTCCGCCCAAATGGCCAAGAAAAATTAAATGATCAATACTAAAAGATCCTCAACCTCCCTGGCATGCCCCAGTAGATTTTCTGCCAACAGCACGCCCGAACCCCAGGCCCACCCACAAAACTGTGGGCTATAGCATACTAATTTGACCCAAAATGCCCCATTTGCACTATTTCATTCATTGGTCCTTACAAATGGCAATAAAAATTTAAACAGACCATACTGAGATGATCCCCAACCTCCCTGGCAAGGCTTGATCAATTTTTGGACCACAGCACGCTCGGACCCCTGGTCCACCCCCAAAATCTTGGGCTATAGCACATCGATTGGATCCAAAAATGCCCGTTCATGCCGTTTTGCCTGTGTTTCTTCCCAAATGGCCACAAAAAATTCAACGGACCACACTGGGACATTCCCCAACCTCCCTGGCACACCCTTATTGATTTTTCGTCCACAACATGCTTGGAGCTCAAGCCCACCCCTAAAACAGTGGGAAAAGGCACATTGATTTGGCACAAAAATGCCCCATTCACACCGTTTTGCCCGTTTATCTACCCAAATGGACACGAGAAATTAAACGGACCACACTGGGATGATCTCCAACCTACTTGGCATGCCACGATCTATTTTCGGCCTACAGGATGCACGGACCCCGGGGCCACCCCCAAAACCGTGGGCTATAGCACACTAATTTCACCCGAAAGCATCCCGTTCATGCTATTTCGCCCGTTTGTCCGCCCAAATGTCAACAAAAATTAAACGGACCATACTGGGATGATCCCCAGCCTCCCTGGTATGCCTCGATCAATTTTTGCCCTACACCAAGACCGGACCTAAGGCTCACCCCCAAATTCATGGGTAAAAGAACACCGATTTGGCTCGAAAATGACACTTTTACGTCTTTTTGCCTGGTTGACCACCCAATTAGCCACAAAAAATTAAACAGACAACACTGGGATGATCCCCAACTGCCTTGGCATACTCCAGTCAATTGTTGAGCCATAACACGCCCGGACCCCGGGCCCACCCCTTAATCGGGGGTTATAGCACACCAATTTGAACCACAGCACACCAGGACCCCGAGCCCACCCTCAAAATCATGGGTCATAGGACACTGATTTAGTTAAAAAATGCCTCGTTTGCATCGTTTTGCCTGGTTGACCACCCAAATAGCCACAAAAAATTAAACAGATAACACTGGGACGATCCCCATCCTCCCTGGCATGCTCCGATTGATTTTCTAGCCACAGTAAACTCGTATCACGGGCTCACCCCCAAAACTGTGGGCTATATCACACCGATTTTGCCCGAAAATGCCCCATGCAAGCTATTTTGCCCATTTGTCCAGCCGAATGGCCACGAAAAATTAAATGGACCACACTAGGACGATCCCCAACCTCCCTAGCATGCCCCAAACGATTTTTGGCCCACAGTACACCCAGACATTGGGCCAACCCCCAAAACCGTGGGCTATAGCTCACTGATTTGGCTCGAAAATACCCCATTCGCACTGTTTTGCTCGTTTATCCACCCAAAGGACCACAAAATATTAAACGAACCACACTGGGACGATCCTCAACCACCTTGGTGTGCCCCAGCTAATTTTTGGCCCTCAGCACCCACTAACCCAGGGCCCACCCCCATAATCGTTGACTATAGCACACCGATTTGACCTGAAAATGCCCTGTTCGCGCTATTTCGCCTGTTTGTCTACCTAAATGGCCACAAAACATTAAAAAAACTATACTGGGATGATACCCAACATCCGTGGAGCTCCTTGATTGATTTTCAGCCCATAGAACGTCTGGACCCTGGGTCCACCCCCAAAATCGTGGGCTATAGCATTCTAATTTTTCCCAAAAATGCCCCATTTGTACCGTTTTGCCCGTTTGTCCACCCAAATGGCCACGAAAAATTAAACAGACCACATTAGGATGATCTGCAACCTCCCTTGCACGTCTAGGTTAATTTTCAGCCAACAGCACACTCAGACTCCGGTCCCACCCCCAAAACCATAGGCTATAGCACATCGATTTGGCTCAAAAATGCACCATTCACGCTGTTTTGTCCATTTCTCCACCCAAATGGCCACAAGAAATTAAACGGACAACACTGTGATGATACCCACCTCCCTAGCATGCCCCAGTCAATTTTTGGCCCAAACCACGCCTGGACCCTGAGCCTACCCCCAAAACCATGGGCTAGAGCTCACCGATTTTGCCCAAAAATGCCCTATTCTCATCATTTTGCCTGTTTGTTGATCCAAATGTCCATGAAAAATTAAACGGACAACACTGGGACAATCCCCAACCTCCCTGGCACATCCCGATCGACTTTCGGCCCACAGCATGCCCGAACCCTCGGCCCAGCCCCATAACCATAGGCTATAGCACACCGATTTGACCCGCAAATGCCTCATGCACGCCGTTTTGCCCGTTTATCCACCTAAATGGCCATAAAATATTAAACAAACCACACAAGGATGATCCCCAACCTTCTTGGCACACCTTGATTGATTTTCACGCCATAGCATGCTAGGTCCCCGAGCCCACCCCCAAAACCATGGGCTATAGAACACTAATTTGGCTAGAAAATGCCCCGTTCATGCCGTTTTGCCCGTTTGTCCACCCAAATGTCTATGAAAAATTAAACGGACCACATTAAGATGATCCTCAACCTCCCTTGCACTCCCTAGTCGATTTTTAGCTAACAGCACGCCCGAACACCGGGCCCAACCCCGAAACCCTAGGCTATATCACATCAATTAGGCTAAAAAATAACCCATTCGCACCGTTTTGCCCATTTATCCACCCAAAATCACTGGCACATCCCGGTCAAATTTAGATCAATAGCACGCCCAAACCTCGGACCCTCTTCCTAAATTATGGGCTATAGCACACCAATTTATCCCAAAAATGCCTCGTTCGTGCCATTTCACCCGTTTGTCGACCCAAATGGCGATAACAAAGTAAACGAACCACACTGGGATGATCCCCTACTTTCCCAGCATACCCCGGTCAATTTTTGGCCCACGAAACGGTCAGACCCCTGGCCCACCCATGAAACCGTGGGCTATAATAAAGATTTGGCCCAGAAATTCCCCAATCGCACCATTTTGCCCATTTACGAACCCAAATGACCATGAAACATTAAACAGACCACACTGGGTTGATCCCCAACCTCCCTCGCATACCCCGGTCAATTTATGGGCGACATCACACCCGAACCTCAAGCCCACCCCCAAAACCGTGAGCTATAGCACACCTATTTATCCTAAAAATGCCCCATACGCGCCGTTTTGCCCATTTGTCCACCCAAATGGCCACAAAAAATTAAACGGAGCACACTAGGATAATCCCAACCTCCCTGGCATGCCTCATTTGATTTTTGTCCCACAACACACTCAGACCCTAGGCCCACCACCTAAATTGAGGGCTATAGCACACCGATTTGGCCCGAAAATGCTCTGTTTGCGCCGTTTTGCCGGTTTGTCCTATGAAATGGCCACAAAAAATTAAACAAACCACACTGGGATGATACCCCACCTCCGTTTCATGCCCTGGTTGATTTTTGGCCTACATCAAACTCAGACCCCGATCCCACCCGCAAAATCGTGGGATATTGCACACCGATTTGGCCCAAAAATGCCCCAATCGCTACGTTTCGCCCGTTTGTCGACCCAATTGGCCACATAAAATTAAAAGAACCACACTAGGACTATCCCTAACCTTTTTTCCATACCTCGGTTGATTTTTGACCCACAAAATGCCCAGACCCCAGGCCCACCCCCTAAACTGTGGGCTACAGCACACCGATTTGGCCCTAAAATTCCCCGTTCGCGCTGTTTTTCCCGTTTGTCCTCCCAAATGGCCACGAAAAATTAAACGGACCACACTACTTTAACCCCCAACCTCCCTGGCATGCCCTATTAAATTTTTGACCCATAACATACTCGGACCCCAGACCTACCCCAAAACTATGGGCTATAGCACACCGATTTGGCCCAAAAATGCCCCGTTCGTGCTGTTTCTCCTTTTTTCCATCCAAATGGCCACGAAATATTAAACAGACCATACTGGAACATTCCTCAATCCCCTGGCATTCCCCGGTCAATTTTTGGCCCATCGCACGCATAGACCCTGGGCCCAACCCCAAAACCGTGGGCAATAGCATATCAATTTGGCCCAAAAATGCCATGTTCATGCCGTTTCGCCTATTTTTCTGCCCAAATAGCCATAAAAAATTAAACGGGCCACACTGAGATGTTTCGAAACCTCCCTGGCATGCCCTGGTTAAGTTTTGCCCCACAGCATGCCCAGACCTCAGGCCTACCCAAAAATCATGGACTATAGCACACCGATTTGGCACAAAAATGCCCCGTTCATGTCGTTTTGCTCGTTTATTAACCCAAATGGGCATGAAAAATTAAACAAACAATACTAGGACGATCCCCAACCTCCCTGGCATGCCCTGATCGATTTGTCGGCCTACATCACAGTCGTACCCTGGCACCATCGCCAAAACTGTAGGCTATAGAACACTAAATTGGCCATAAAATGCCCCATTCAAGCCGTTTTTCCTATTTGTCCACCCAAATGGAAACGAAAATTTAAACGGACCACACTGAGATGATCCCCATTTTCCCTGGCATGCCCCGGTCGATTATTGGCCCACAGCACACTTGGACCCCAGCCCACTCTGATACCGTGGGCTACAACACACCTATTTGGCCCGAAAATGCCCTATTCGAGCCGTTTCGCACGTTTATCCACACAAATGGCAATGAAAAATGAAAAGAACCACACTAAGATGATCCCCAACCTCCCTTTCATGCCGCAGTCAATTTTCAGCGCATAGTAAGTCGGACCTCGAGCCCACCCTTGAAACCATAAGCTATAGCACACTGATTTGCATCAAAAATGCCTCGTTCGCACCGTTTCACCCATATGTTACCCAAATGACCACGAAAACTTAAACAGATAAAATTGGGATGATCCCCAACCTCCCTAGCACAGTCCGCTTCATATTTCGGCTACAGCATGCTCGAATCCTAGGCCCACCCCCAAAACTGTGGGCTATAGCACACTGATTTGGCCCGAAAATGCCTCATTAGCACCGTTTTTCCCATTTGTCCACCCAAATGGCCATGAAAATTTAAACGGACCACACTAGGATGATCCCCAACCTCCCCGGCATGCCTCAATAAACTTTTGTCATATACCACGCTCGACCCAAGGGCCCTCCCCCAAATTCGTGGGCTATAGCTCACCGATTTAGCTTGAAAATGCCCCGTTCACACCGTTTCTCCCGTTTATCAATCCAAATAGCCCCAAAAAATTAAACGTACCACACTGAGATGATACCTAACCTCCCTAGCATACCCTAGTCGATTTTTGGCCCACAACACGCCCAAACCCTAGGCCCTCCCCTATAACTGTTGTCTATAGCACACCGATTTGACCCGAAAATGCTCCGTTCATTCCATTTCTCTTATTTCTCTACCTAAATGGCAAAAAAATATTAAAAAAAAAAACACACAGGGATGATCCCCAACCTCTCTGGCATGCATCGATTGATTTTCAGCCCATAGAATGCCCGAACCCCAGGCTCACCCCTGAAACCGTGAGCTATAGAACTCTAATTTGGCCCGAAAATGCCCCGTTTACATCGTTTTGTCCATTTGTCAACCCAAATAGCCACAAAAAATTAAACGGACCACATTGGGATAATCTCCAACCTCCCTTGCATGCCCTGGTTGATTTTCAGCCAACAACATGCTCGAACCCTTGGCCCACCCCTGAAACCGTGGGCTATAGCACATCGATTGGGCTTGAAAATAACCCATTTGCGTCGTTTCACCTATTTGTCCACCCAAATGTCCATGAAAAATTAAACGGACCACACTGGGATAATCAGCAACCTCCCTGGAACATCTTAGTCTATTTTAGGCCCATAGCATGCTTGAACCTTGGGCTGTAGCACACCGATTTAACCCAAAAATGCCCCGTTTACGCCATTTCGCTTGTTTGTCCACCAAAATAGCCACAAAAAATTAAATGGACCACAATGGGATAATCCCCAACTTCCCTGGAATGTCCCGATCGATTTTAGGACCACAGCATGCTCGAACCCCTAGCCCACCCCCAAAATTGTGGGCTATAGCACATCAATTTGGCCCGAAAATGCCTCGTTTGCGCCGTTTCGGTTATTTGTGCACCCAAATAGCCACGAAAAATTAAACGGACCACATTGGGATGATATTCAACCTCCCCGGCATTCCCCAATTGATTTTTGTCCCACAACAAGCTTAAACCTCGGGCCAAACCCTAGAATTGTGGGATATAGCACACCGATTTGACCGGAAAATACCATGTTTCGCCCGTTGATCCACCCAAATGGCCACAAAAAATTAAATGGACCACACTGGGATGATCCCCAACCTTTCTTCCATGCCCCGGTCGATTTTCATCCTACAGTATGCTCGGACCCCGAGCCCACCCACGAAATCGTCGGCTACAGCACACTGATTTAGCTCGAAAATGCCCCGATTGCACGGTTTTGCCCGTTTGTCAATCCCAATGGCCACAAAAATTAAACTAACCACAGTGGACTATCCCCAACCTCTCTGGCATGCCTCGGTTGATTTTTTTCCCACAGCATGCCAAGTCCCCAGGCCCACCACCGAAATTGTCTGCTATAGCACACTGATTTGACCCAAAAATTCCCCGTACGCGTTGTTTTGTCTGTTTGTCCACCCAAATAACCATGAAATATTAAAAGGACCATACTGGGACGTTCCCCAAGCTCCCTGGTAAGTCCCGTTCGATTTTTGACCCACAGTAGACCCGGACCCCGGGCCTACCCTAAAATTGTGGGCTATAGTACATAGATTTTGGCTAAAAAAGCCCCATTTGTGTCGTTTTGCCTGTTTGTCTGTCAAAATGGCCATGAAAAATTAAACAGATAGCACTGGGATGATCCCCAACCTCCTGGCGTTCCCTGGTTAATTTTTGACCAACAGAACGCTCGGACCCTAGGCCCATCCTAAAACGGTAGGCTATAGGACACCAATTTTACACAAAAACACCATGTTTGCGTTGTTTTGCCCGTTTGTCTGCCCAAATGGCCACACAAAATTAAACAAAATACATTGGGTGGATTCCCAACCTCCTTGGCATACCCTGGTTGATTTTTGTCCCACAGCACACTGGAACCCTGGGCCCTTCCCCAAAATCGTAGGCTATAGCATATTGATTTGGCCTAAAAATGCCCCATTCGCACCATTTCGCCCGTTTATCCACGCAAATGGCAACAAAAAATTAACAAACCACACTGGGATGATACCCAACCTCCCTGGTATGCCTCGGTTTATTTTCAGCCCACAGCACGCTTGGACCTCGGCCCACCCCAAAAATCTTGGGCTATAGCAAACCGATTTGCCCTGAAAAAGCCCCGTTCTAGACTTTTCGCCCGTTTGTCTACCCAAATGGCCACAAAATATTAAACGAACCATACGGAGATGATCCCCAACCTCCCTTGTATGCCCCGATCGATTTTCAGCCCACAGCATACCCAGACCCTGGGCCCACCCCCAAAACCATGGGCTATAGCACACCTATTTGGACCTAGAATGCCTCATTTACGCTGTTTCGCCCGTTTGTACACCCAAATTTCCTCAAAAACTTAAACGGATCACACTGGGATGATCCCCAACCTCCCTGTTATGCCTCGGTCTATTTTCAACCCACAGCATACCTGGACTCCAGCCCACCTAAAAAATCGTAGGCTATAGCACACCGATTTGGCCAGAAAATGCCCTATTCGCGCTATGTCGCCCGTTTATCCACCCAAATTGCACGAAAATATAAATGAATAATATTTGGATGATCCTCAACCTCCCTATCATGCCTCCATCAAATTTTGGCCCACAACACACTAGGACCCTGGGCCACACCCGAAATCGTGGGCTATAGCACACCAATTTAGCCTAAAATTGACCCGTATGAGCTGTTTCACCCGTTAGTCCACCCAAATGGCCATGAAAAAACAAACGGACCATACTGAGATGATCCCCAACCTACCTAGCATGCTACAGTCGATTTTATAACCCACATCATGCTCGAACCCCGAGGCCACCCCCAAAATCATGCGCTATAGTACACTAATTTGACCCGAAAATGCCCCGTTCTTGCCGTTTCACCCGTTTGTCCACCCAAATGTCAAGGAAAAATTAAATTGACCACACTGGGATGATCCCCAACCTCCCTGGTACATCTCGATCAATATTTGGTCTACAGCACGCCCGGACCCCGAGCCCACCCCTTAAATCGTGGGTAATAGCACACTGATTTGGCTCAAAATGTCCCTTTCGTGCCATTTTGCCTGGTTGACCAACCAAATAGCCATGAAAAATTATTCAGATAATACTGGGATGATCCCCAACTTCCCTGGTTCGCTCCATTCGATTTTCGGGCCACAGCACGCCCGAACCCCAGACCCACCCCTAAAACCTTGGGCTATAGCACACCGATCTAGCCCGAAAATGGCCCATTAGTGCCGTTTTGCCCATTTGTCCACCAAAATGGCCACAGTATATTAAACGGACCACACTGGGATGATCCCTAATTTCCTTGGCATGTCTCGGTCAATTTTTAGCCCACAACACACCCGTACCCTAGGCCCACCCCTAAAACCATGGGCTATAGCTCAACGACTGGGCCCAAAAATCCCCCGTTTGCACTGTTTTGCCCATTTGTGAACCCAAATGGTCACAAAAAATTACATGGATCACAATGGGATGATCCCCAAACTTATTGGCATGCCTCTGTTGATTTTTGGCTCACAGCACGCCTGACTCCTGGGCCCTCTCCCTTAACCGTGGGCTATAGCACACTCATTTGACTTGAAAATGCCCTTTTGCGCCGTTTCACCCGTTTATCCACCTAAATGGCCAAAAAATATTAAACAAACCACACTGGGATGATCCCCAACATCCCTAACATGCCCCGATCAATTTTTAGTCCTTAGCACTCCCGGACCCCGAGCCCACCCCCAAAACCGTAGGCTATAGCACACTAATTTGACCCTAAAATGCCCCGTTCGTGCCGTTTTGCCCGTTTGTCCGCCCAAATGGCCATAAAAAATTAAACGTACCATATTGGAATGATCACCAACCTCTCTTGCATGCCCCGATTAATTTTTAGCCAACAGCACGCCCAGACCCCGGGCCTACCCCCAAAATCGTAGGTTATAGCACATCGATTGGCTCGAAAATGCCTCATTCATGATATTTTACCCATTTGTCCACACAAATGTCCACGAAAAATTAAATGGATCACACTGGGATTGTCTTGGAACCTGGTGGGGTTAGGAGTAAAGCATCCCGAGGTTGGCGCATCTCGTTGAGCATGGAGAAGAATTAGGAACCCCAATTTTTTTTCTTCGGAGCCATTTCTTTTTCCGTTACCCCGCCCCGGCATAGCGCTTCGCTTCCGGTTCTTCAGAAGAATCAACTTACGTCTCCCTTCTTTATTGATTTGGGGGAAAAGGAACCGTCTACCCAACATGCCTGGCATATCCTGGTCAATTTTAGGCCCATGGCACACCCGAACCACGAGCCCACCCCTGAAATCGTGGGCTATAGCACACCTATTTGTCTTGAAAATTCCCCATTTGCACTATTTCACCCGTTTGTCCACCCAAATGGCCATTAAAAAATTAAATGAACCATACTGGGATAATCACCGACTTCCCTGGCATGCCCCGATCGATTTTAGGCCTACAGCACGCTCGGACCCCTGGCCAACTCCCGAAACCATGGGCTATAGCACATCGATTTGGCTCAAAAATGTCTCGTTCACGCTGTTTCACCCATTTGTCTACCCAAATGGCCACGAAAAATTAAATGGACTATACTGGCATGATCCTCCACCTCTCTGGCATACCCCAATTGATTTTCATCCTAAAGCACGCTCGGACCTTAGGTCCACCCTCAAAACCGTGGGCTATAGCACATTGATTTATCCTGAAAATGTCCTGTTCACGCCATTTCACCCATTTGTTCCGCCCAAATGGCCAAGAAAAATTAAATGATCAATACTGAAAGATCCTCAACCTCCCTGGCATGCCCCAGTAGATTTTCTGCCCACAGCACGCCATTTCACCCATTTGTTCTGCCCAAATGGCCGTGAAAAATTAAACGGACCATACTAGGATGATCCCCAATCTCCCTGACATTCTCCTATTGATTTTTGGCCTACATCACGCTCAGACCCCAGGCCCACCCCTAAAACTATGGGCTATAGCACACCGATTTAGCCCGAAAATGCCCCATTTGAGCTGTTTTGCCCGTATGTCCACTCAAATAGGATGATCCCACACCTCTTTTGCATGCCCCGATTGATTTTCGGCCTACAGCACGCTCGAACCCAAGCCCACCCATAAAACCGTGAGCTATAGCAGACCGATTTATCTCGAAAAATCCCTAATCGCACCGTTTCACCCATTTATTGACCCAAGTGGCAACAAAAAATTAAACGGACCATACTGGGATGATCCCCAACCTCCCTGGTATGTCGTGATTAATTTTAGGCCCACAGCACTCCCCAACCTCAGGCTTACCCCCAAAACCATGGGCTATAGCACACCGATTTATCTCGAAAATGCCCTAATTGTGCCGTTTTGCTCGTTTGTCCACTAAAATTACCACAAAAAAATTAAACGGACCACACTGAGATGATCCCTAATTTCCTTGGCATGCCTCGGTCAATTTTTAGCCCACAGCACACCCGGACCCTAGGCCCACCCCTGAAACCATGGTCTATAGCTCACCGATTAGGCCCGAAAATTCCCCGTTTGCACTATTTTGCCCGTTTGTGCACCCAAATGGTCACAAAAAATTAAACGGATCACAATGGGACAATCCCCAACCTCCTTGTCATGCCTCGGTTGATTTTTGGCTTGCAGCACGCCTAACTCCTGGGCCCTCTCCCTTAACCGTGGGCTATGGCACACCGATTTGACTCAAAAATGCCCTGTTTGCGCTGTTTCACCCATTTATCCACCAAAATGGCCAAAAAATATCAAACAAACCACAATGGGATGATCCCCAACCTCTCTGGCATGCCCCAATCATTTTTTACTCCTTAGCACGCCCGGACCCCGGGCCCACCCCTAAAACCGTAGGCTATAGCACACTAATTTGACCCTAAAATGCCTCGTTCGCGCTGTTTTGCCCGTTTGTCCACCCAAATGGCCATAAAAAATTAAATGGACCACATTGACATGATCACCAACCTCCCTTACATGCCCCAATTTTTAGCCAACAGCACGCCCAGACCCCGGGCCCGCCCCCAAAACCATAGGTTATAGTGCATCGATTTGGATCAAAAATGCCTCATTCATGCTGTTTTACCCATTTGTCCATACAAATGTCCATGAAAAATTAAACGGAACATAATGGGACGATCCCCAACATGCCTGGAATATCCCGATCAATTTTAGGCCACAGCACACCGAACCATGAGCCACCCCTGAAATCGTGGGCTATAGCACACCTATTTGTCTTGAAAATTCCCCATTTGCACTATTTCACCCGTTTGTCCACCCAAATGGCCATTAAAAAATTAAATGAACCATATTGGGATAATCACCAACTTCCCTGGCATGCCCCGATCGATTTTAGGCCCACAGCACGCTCGGACCCCTGGCCAACTCCCGAAACCATGGGCTATAGCACATTGATTTGGCTCGAAAAATGTCTCGTTCACGCCGTTTCACCCATTTGTCTACCCAAATGGCCACGAAAAATTAAATGGACTATACTGGCATGATCCTCCACCTCTCTGGCATACCCCGATTGATTTTCATCCTAAAGCACGCTCGGACCTTAGGTCCACCCTCAAAACCGTGGGCTATAGCACATTGATTTGTCCTGAAAATGTCCCGTTCACGCCATTTCACCCATTTGTTCAGCCCAAATGGCCAAGAAAAATTAAATGATCAATACTGAAAGATCCTCAACCTCCCTGGCATGCCCCAGTAGATTTTCTGCCCACAGCACGCCATTTCACCCATTTGTTCCGCCCAAATGGCCGTGAAAAAATCAACGGACCATACTAGGATGATCCCCAATCTCCCTGACATTCTCCTATTGATTTTTCGCCTACATCACGCTCAGACCCCAGGCCCACCCCTAAAACTATGGGCTATAGCACACCGATTTAGCCCAAAAATGCCCCATTTGAGCTGGTTTGCCCGTATGTCCACTCAAATAGGATGATCCCAAACCTCTTTTGCATGCCCCAATTGATTTTCGGCCTGCAGAATGCTCGAACCCAAGCCCAACCATGAAACCATGAGCTATAGCAGACCGATTTAACTCAAAAAATCCCTAATCGCACCGTTTCACCCATTTATTGACCCAAGTGGCAACAAAAAATTAAACGGACCATACTGGGATGATCCCCAACCTCCCTGGTATGTCGCGATTAATTTTAGGCCCACAACACGCCCCAACCTCAGGCTTACCCCCAAAACCATGGTCTATAGCACACCGATTTAACACGAAAATGCCCTAATTGTGCCGTTTTGCTCGTTTGTCTACTAAAATTACCACAAAAAATTAAACGGACCACACTGAGATAATCCCTAATTTCCTTGGCATGCCTCGATCAATTTTTAGCCCACAGCACACCCGGACCCTAGGCCCACCCCTGAAACCATGGGCTATAGCTCACCGATTAGGCCCAAAAATCCCCCGTTTGCACTATTTTGCCCGTTTGTGCACCCAAATGGTCACAAAAAATTAAACGGATCACAATGGGACAATCCCCAACCTCCTTGTCATGCCTCGGTTGATTTTTGGCTTGCAGCACGCCTAACTCCTGGGCCCTCTCCCTTAACCGTGGGTTATGGCACACTGATTTGACTCAAAAATGCCCTGTTTGCGCTGTTTCACCCATTTATCCACCAAAATGGCCAAAAAATATCAAACAAACCACACTGGGATGATCCCCAACCTATCTGGCATGCCCCAATCATTTTTTACTCCTTAGCACGCCCGAACCCCTGGCCCACCCCTAAAACCGTAGGCTATAGCACACTAATTTGACCCTAAAATGCCTCGTTCGCGCTGTTTTGCCCGTTTGTCCACCCAAATGGCCATAAAAAATTAAATGGACCACATTGGCATGATCACCAACCTCCCTTACATGCCCCAATTTTTAGCCAACAGCACGCCCAGACCCCGGGCCCGCCCCCAAAACCATAGGTTATAGTGCATCGATTTGGATCAAAAATGCCTCATTCATGCTGTTTTACCCATTTGTCCATACAAATGTCCATGAAAAATTAAACGGACCACACTGGGATGATCCCTAACATGCCTGGAATATCCCGATCAATTTTAGGCCACAGCACACCGAACCATGAGCCACCCCTGAAATCGTGGGCTATAGCACACCTATTTGTCTTGAAAATGCCCCATTTGCGCCATTTCTCCCATTTGTCTACCCAAATGGCCATAAAAAAATAGATGGACCACACTAGGATAATCACCAACTTCCCTGGCATTCCCTGATCAATTTTAGGCCCCCAGCACGCTCGGACCCCTGGCCAACTCCCGAAACCGTGGGCTATAGCACAATGATTTGGCTCGAAAATGTCTTGTTTGCGTTGTTTCACCAATTTGTCCACCCAAATAGCCACAAAAAAATAAACGGACTATACTGGGATGATCTCCCACCTCCTTGGCATGCCCCGGTTGATTTTCAGCCTAGAGCAAGCTCGGACCTCGGTCCCACCCTCAAAACCGTGGGCTATACCACATTGATTTATCCTGAAAATGCCCTATTCGCGCCGTTTCACCTATTTGTCCACCCAAATGGCCGTGAAAAATTAAACGGACCACACTAGGATGATTCTCAATCTCCCTGACATGCTCCGATCGATTTTTGGCCTACATCACGCTCAGACCCCGGGCCCACCCCTAAAACTATGGGCTATAGCACACCGATTTGGCCCAAAAAGCCCCGTTTGCGCTGTTTTGCCTGTTCGTCCACTCAAATGGCCACAAAAATTAAATAGACCACACTGGGATGATCCCAAACCTCTCTTGCACACCCAGGTTGATTTTTGGCCTACAGCACGCTCGAACCCCAAGCTCACCCATGAAACCGTGAGCTATAGCAGACCGATTTAGCCCGAAAATGCCCCGATCGCACCGTTTCACCAATTCATTGACCCAAATGGCAACAAAAAATTAAACGAACAATACTGGGATGATTCCCAACCTCCCTGGCATGTCTCGATCAATTTTAGGACCACAGCACGCCTAAACCTCAGGCCCACCCCCAAAACCGTGTTCTGTAGCACAACGATTTATCCTGAAAATGCCCTATTTGTGCCGTTTTGCCCGTTTGTCCACTAAAATGGCCACAAAAAATTAAACGGACCACATTGGGATGATTTCCAACCTTCCTTGCATGCTACGGTTGATTTTCAACCAACAAAAAGCTCAAACCCCGGGCCCACCCCTAAAACCGTGGGCTATAGCACATCGATTTGGCTCGAAAATGCACCATTCGCGGTGTTTCATCCATTTCTCCACCCAAATAACCATAAAAAATTAAACAGAACATACTGTGATTATCCCCAACCTCCCTGGCATGCCTCGGTCAATTTTTGGCCCAGTGCACGCCCGGACCCTGGGTACACCTCCAAAACCATGGGATATAACTCATCGATTTGGCCCAAAAATGCCCCATTCGCACCATTTCACCCGTTTGCCAACCCAAATGGCCTTTAAAAATTAAACGGACCACACTGGGATGATCCCCAACCTCCCTAGCATATCTCTGTTGATTTTCAATCCACAACATACTCGAACCCTAGGCCCACCCCCATAACTGTAAGCTATAGCACACCGATTTGACCCAAAAATGCCCCGTGCATGCTGTTTCTCCCGTTTGTCCACTGAAATTGCCACAAAATATTAAAAAAATAGAATGGGATGATCCCCAACCTTTTGGGCACACCCCAATCAATTTTTAGCCCATAACACGCCAGGACTCCGGGCCCACCCCCAAAACCATGGGCTATAGCATACTAATTTGGCCCAAAAATGCCCCATTCGTGCTATTTTACACGTTTATCCACCCAAATGGCTACAAAAAATTTAAAGGACCACGTTAGGATGATCTCCAACCACCCTTGCACGCCCTGGTCGATTTTCGGCTAACAACACGCCCAGAGCCCGGGCCCACCCCTGAAACCTTAGTCTATAGCAATTTGATTTGGCTAAAAAATGCCCCATTCGCGCTGTTTTACTTATTTGATCACCCAAATGTCAATGAAAAACTAAACAGACCACACTGGGATGATCCCTAACCTCCCTAGCACGTTTCGATTGAATTTAAACCTACAACACGCCTGAACCTCAGACCCACCCCTAAAACCGTGGGCTATAGCACACCGATTTATCTCAAAATGCTCTGTTCGCGCCATTTCTCCTATTTTTCCACCCAAATGATCATAAAAAATTAAACGGACAACACTGGGATGATCCCCAACTTCCCCGGCATGACCCAATTAATTTTTGGCCCACGACATTGTAACACCCTATATTTTTGTGTGTACTTGTTCTATTTATGTGGAACTTGATATATCTTTGTAGTGTAATTGGAGTTCTAAATACTTCCCATGTGGTTTGATGTGACCAAGTATATACAAATTTTAAGTTGGATTAAATAGTTAAGAACTAAAAATTGAGTATTTTGTTAAGGTGCTTTCTTGACTTACTTAAGCTAGTAGGTGGATCACTTACTTGAGCTATTTGGACCAAGTTAATGGGATCAATTCCACGTATCAGATTACGCCTTATATTAATGTACTCATTTGAGCCCAAATTAAGTAAAAGAGAAAGAAAATGGAGAAAAGAGGCCCAATACTCAAATCTGCCAAATACCAAGTTAAAGAGAAGAAAAGAAGGAAAAATTGGTAGCTAAGGCCCAATAGTTTTTGATCTACAAAGGGAAAATATATTGGGAAAGTATATACATCAATTACTTGACAAAATATGGCCCAAAAGTAGTCAATAAATTCGTCCAAGAGCATCTCCTATTTATGGATTGAAATCAGCAATTTTTCTCATTTTAACTTAGACAAAATTTCCAGCTTTCTAGGTTTTTCTCTCTTGTTCTCTCTTGGCTATGAAACAGCCCTATAATTCGACAAGGCTTCTTGGGATTGAACTTTCTTCCAAGATAAAGGTAAGTGAACAATTCATGAGCTTGTACCATGGAAACTATTTATTCTTTAAGATTAATTTCCGGACAGCCCTTTCTATAAGTTTGGGCAGTCCATTGTTCTTAGTTATTAAGGGATTTCTCTTTTCTCTTTTGATGTATGTGTGAATGTATTAATCTATTGAATAAATACACATTAAGATACTAAAATACCAGGAAATCAAGGTATGGTTGCTGTCCACTTTTTTCCTTTTTCCATATACATGTGTTGATAGAGGATTGCACATATTGGGTTGCTATTAAAGGACGATTGGGGTGTTGTTGCAGATTGTTTTGTGTGTTTGTGTTGTGGGATGCCCGGTTGCTATTGGGAAAAGGTGTAATTAGTTTGTATTTAATTATAGAAGATGGATGTGGTGATACACCACTGAATTTATGATTGTGTATGTCTATTGCTCATTTCATTTTGTGTGTGTTGATTGGAAGGTGAAATGAAGTCGAGGTTGTGTTGGGTGATATTATATGAATATGTATGGTATGTGGCTGTAATTGGAGTATAAGAGGGTTAAATTTACACCCTTTGTTGATTAATTAAGGGCTTACTTCCCGGCCACTAGTTTGGTGAAGTTAAATAGCCAAAATGAGACGTTTGGTTGCTCATATTAGTTTGCCATATATTTCATTGTAGATAAGTAATCTAAAAGTATGGGAAGTCGAGTTGGGATGGTATTGGAGTTTTACAACCAGGTATGTAAGGCATACTCTATTTTGCACTCTTGGCGTGAAAACGAATACTTGTTCCATCGAGTAAGCTTCCAAGGTCATCCAAAAACACGTGCTACAAAATAGCACCTATGATATCCCATGTTACTAATGAACTTATTCCCACTCTCTAATGTGTTAAACCACCTTGATACATGCATGCTTTCTACCTATCCTACATGCCTATTTTCACTAGTAAATTTCAGAATTTCTACGGTTACTCAAAGAAGACCCATGTGTTATTTTTAGCTCCTAAACACTTCATTAGTGTGCCAACACATCCTTACTTCATTTTTATTTCATTGATTGCCTATTTACATATCTCTTATTGATAGATCATTGTATCAAGGTACCATAAGGTTATGACCACCGAAGTAAAAATCTCAAACGGCTAATTAAACTAAGTAACGAAAATTTGTAAAATGGGTGGCAGCTTAGGGGCATAAGCCTAGCATGGGCCAATCCCGATACTTTATATGTAGGTGAAAGCTCAGGGGCATAAGCCTAGTATGGAGCGATCTTGATTTATTATTTACCACTGATCAGCTGGTCATTTGTATAATATGGATTACAAAGATAATAAAGTAAGAAGGTAAAAAAAAGAAAGAAATGTAATGTACCCTGTTCCACAAGTAAATGTAAAGGTGGTCTACTAGCACTATTCTTACACTTGTTCCATATTTTTATTGAGCCTTCATGTCATGTATTGTTACATTTCCTCTTTGCATACTCAGTACATTTTTTCCATACTGACTCCCCTTATAGGGGGACTTATATTTCATGCTATACGCACAGGTGCTTCGGCAAACACACCTCCTCAGTAGGAGCCCAGGATATCCATCTTCTATTGGTGAGTTCTAGTTTGCTTCGGGGCTTTCTGTGTCGATTCCATATATTTTTGGTAGTGTATAAAAGTTAATAGTATGGCGGGGGTTTGTCCCGACCTTAGCTAAATTTTTTGTATCGTCTAGAGGCTTTGTAGACCAATGTAAATTTAAGCATGGTAGTGTGTTATCTTGTAGATGTTATGGGCTCAATGGCCAAGTCTATTATGTATATAGTTTTAGGGCTTGTCGTTTATATTTTTTTCATTAAGGCATTATATCCGTATATGGCAAAACCTTTGCCTATTATTGTTGCAAGCATGTGAATTCCAATGTTATAGGTTGGTTCTCTCAGGCCTTCACGGCTACAGGTGCCTGTCCGTCCCAATAGGATTTGAGGCATGACAAAAGTGGTATCAGAGCAAGTCATCCTAGGGATTCTACAAAGCCTTGTCGACGTAGAGCCTTATTTATGGGTGTGTTGTGCACCACATCTATAAACATGAGGCTATGGGACATTTAGGGATTGTCTCTTTTCTTCATATCTTAGATCGTGCAATAGAGCCCATGTTGTAAATAAATTCATATGCAACCATTGAATCTTTTTGTATCTCTTATTATAGTAAGGATGCCGGTTACGAGGAGTAAGAGTACAGGAAAGCGAATAGATGTGGCTGCCGGAGAAGGAACTAGCAAGACACTACCTATAAAAGCTAATCAAAGTATGGCTCAAGCTAAGTATGTATCAGAAACTTCTTCCACTAAAGAAGAGCTAAGAAGAAGAAGAACCACATCCTCAGAGCCACCTATTAATGCTACTGATCAAGATCTTAGAAATATGGTACAACTTTTGGCTTGTATAGTTGCTAGACAAGCTCAAGGGCAAGTCATTCCTACTACAATTTCTAGTGGTGCAGATAGGACATCTAGCCTTCGGACGCAAGACTTTCTTAAGTTGGATCCTCCCACCTTCACAGGATCAGATATTAATGAAGACCCACAGGACTTTATTGGTCAAATCAAAAGGGATATAGTTTTTATACATATATCAGGTAAAGAGATAGTTGAGTTAGCAGCATAAAGATTCAAAGGGGAGGCTATATTTTGGTACAAAGACTGAAAACAATCTAGAGGTATCGATGCAATCTCAGCTACTTGGAAAGAGTTAAAAGAGGTATTTCTTGATCATTACCTTCCATTTGAGATTCGACAGGCCCGTGCAGATTAGTTCTTGCATATTTGCCTGGGGAATATGAGCGTGAGGGAGTACAACCTCCGATTTAACTCTTTGTCCAGGTATGCTCCTAATATTATAGCTACTATGGATGATAGAGTTCATCGATATGTGGATAGGTTGGATCCATATTTGTTTAGATATTGTACTATTGCTTCTTTAAACAAAGACATAGACATAGCAAGGATACAAGCTTTTGCACAAAAAATAGAGGATCATAGGCAAAGGAGAACACAAGAATTGGAAAGAGGATATTCCAAGAGGGCCAGATCTATGGAGCAGTTTATGGAATCCCAAGGAGATTTTAGGCCTTGATTTTCTAATAGACCACCTAGGCCATTATCTTCTTATTCTATAGCTAGTGCTCCACCATAGTTTCAAGGGTCCAAAGGTAATCAATTTGGGCAAAGAAGTGAGAGTCAGAGTTCATGATTAGTGGGGTATCAAGGTCAAGCAAGTATGAGACAAGTTAGATCTCCTCGACAGCCATGCAAATAGTATGGAAAGATTCATTTAGGTGTATGTCAGTTCGGGACAAATGCTTGCTTTTGGTGTGGTATGTCGAGGCATATGATGAGAGAATTCCCACAAAGGGGCATAGGTGGTATGGCATGACCTACTGGATCAACCATTGCATCATCATCATCGGTACCTTATTCAGGTAGGGGTGCATAACCTATGGGTTATTTTAGGGGTGATAAAGGAGTAACTAGTTCTAGTGGAGTTCAAAATCGTACGTATGCTCTAGCAGATCGACAAAATTTAGAGGCTTCTCCAGATGTGGTTACAGGTATATTGTCTATCTTTTCACTTGACGTATATGCAGTAATTGATCCCGAATCTACCCTATGATATGTCGCTCCATTGGTTGCTGGAAATTTCAAAAGAACATCAGAATTGCTAGCTAAGCTATTGGAAGTATCTACGCCTGTTGGGGAATCCATTATAGCTAGAAGGGTTTATCGAAATTGTATTATAACTATTTGTGGTTGCGATACGATGGATGATCTTGTTGAGCTAGAAATGGTAGATTTTGATGTTATAATGGTTATGGACTGGTTGGTGTCTTGTTATTCCATAGTAGATTGCTGAAATAAAAGGGTATATTTCTATTTTCCAAAGAAGGTAGTCCTTGAAAGGAGAGGTAATATTGGTACGCCAAGAGGTAAATTTATTTATTTTTTTAAGGCAAAAATAATGATTTCCAAAAGTTACATATATCATCTAGTTAGAGTGAAGGATACAGATGAGGAGCCACCAACTCTTCAAACTATTCCGGTGGTAAATGAATTTCCTGATATATTTCTTGAAGACCTTCTAGGTTTGCCTCCTGAACTAGAAGTGGAGTTTGGTATTGATGTGATTCCAGGCACCCAACCAATCTTAGTTCCTCCATATAGAATGGCCCCAACAGAATTATGAGAATTGAAAGACTTGCTAGAGAAAGGATTCATAAGGCCTAGTATGTCCCCCTGGGGTGCACTAGTGTTATTTGTGCATAAGAAAGATAGCTCATTGAGAATGTGTATTGACTACCAGCAACTGAATAAGGTGACTATTAAAAATAAATATCCCTTCCCAAGAATTGATGATTTATTTGATCAGTTACAAGGCGCCAAGTGCTTCTCAAAGATTGATTTGAGGTTAGGTTACCACCAAGTGAGGGTCAAAGAGAAGGATATTTCCAAGACAACTTTTTGAACATGGTACGGTCATTATGAGTTCCTAGTCATGTCATTTGGACTAACAAATGCACCCACAACTTTTATGGATTTGATGAATAAAGTGTTTAGCCATTCTTAGATGTGTTCATGATAGTTTTTATAGATGATATTCTAGTTTATTCCAGATTAGAAGAGGACCATGCCAATCATTTACGACAGGTATTGCAGATTCTTTGTGATCGCAAGCTATATGCAAAGTTCTCAAAATGTGAGTTTTGGTTAAAATCGGTGGCATTCTTGGGTCATATTGTATCTAGTGAAGGAATAAAGGTTGATACTCAAAAGATACAAGCCATGAAGAGTTGGCCAAGGCCCACAACGCCTACAGAGATTCGTTGTTTTATTGGGTTGGCAGGTTATTATAGAAGATTTTTTGAAGGTTTTTCTTCAATTTCTGCACCTTTAACCAAGCTAACACACAAAACATCCAAGTTTCAATGGAATAATGCCTGTGAAAGGAGTTTCCAAGATATGAAGAATAAGTTGACTTCTATACCCGTATTGGTACTTCCAGAAGGCATAAAAGGGTATGCAGTGTATTGTGATGCTTCAAGAATTGGCTTCGGATGTGTATTGATGCAGTATGGTAAAGTAATAGCATATTCCTCCAGACAATTGTGGCCACATGATAAAAACTATCCTACGCATGATCTCGAGCTAGCAGCAGCTATATTTTCTTTAAAGATATGGCGCCACTACTTGTATGGGATTCATGTTGACATATATACTGATTGTAAGAGTTTGCAATATATCTTTAGCCAGAAGGATCTAAATTTGAGGCAACAGAGGTGGCTTGAACTATTAAAAGACTATGATATTAATATCTTGTATCATCCAGGGAAAGCAAATATGGTAGCTGATTCACTAAGTCGTAAGGCTATGATAGCATCTATAGAATCGAAAGGGATGATTAAATATCCCCACCAACTAGCTAATTTGGGGGTTCGACTTCTTGAAACTCCAGATGAGGGGCTTATTTTGCATAATGCAGCAGAATCTTCATTAGTAGCTGAAGTGAAAAAGAAGCAATATGTAGATCCAATTTTATTATAGCTTAAGGAGAATGTACAATGTGGTACGACTAAGGCATTTGAGCTTACGTGAGAAGGAGTACCTCAGTGCCAAAATAAATTATGTGTGCCTAATGTAGATGGGCTAAGAAAGAGGATTATGATAGAGGCACATCGTTCGAGGTATTCCATTCATCCTGGGTCAACTAAGATGTATCAAGATTTGAAAGAAATACATTGGTGGAGTGACATGAAGAAGAACATTGCAGAATTTGTAGCCGAATATCCAAATTGTCAAAGAGTTAAAGTAGAGCACCAGAAGCCCGGGGGTTATATGCAATGCATAGATCTTCCAATCTGGAAGTGGGACATGATCAACATGGATTTTGTCACTGGTTTGCCTCGTACATCTAGAAAGTTTGATTCCGTATGGGTGATAGTTGATAGGATTACCAAATCCGCATACTTTCTACCAGTAAAGACCATTTACACAGTTGAAGAGTATGCGAAATTGTACATTAAAGAGATTGTTCGACTACACGGAGTGCCAATCTCTATTATATCAGATCGGGGAGCCTAATTTACTACAAATTTTTGGAAGTCTTTTCAGAGGAATTTAGGAACACAAGTGAATCTGAGTACAACTTTTCACCCTCAAACAGATGGACAAGCAGAACATACCATTCAAACACTTGAAGATATGTTACGATCTTGTGTATTAGACTTTAAGGGTAGCTCGAATGATCATTTTCCTCTTATTGAGTTTTCCTACAACAACAGCTATCATTCAAGTATCAAAATGACACCATATGAAGCTTTGTATAGAAGAAAGTATAGATCACCAATTGGGTGGTTTGAAGTGGGTGAAACTACATTGTTCGGACTAGATCTTGTTTATCAAGCTATGGAAAAGGTTAAAGTAATTCAAATGCGACTGGAAATAGACCAAAGTCAACACAAGTCATATGTAGATATTAGAAGAAGAGGGCTAGAGTTTTCTATCGGTGATTGGGTATTCTTGAAGTTATCACTAATGAAAGGGGTGATGAGATTTGGTAAGAAAGGGAAACTAAGTCCACGTTATATAGGCCCATATAAGATTATTCGGAGGTTTGGCCAAGTCGCATATGAGTTAGAGCTACCCCAAGAGCTCTCAGTAGTACATCCGGTATTTCATGTCTCAATGCTTTGAAAGTGCATCGGATATCCATCACATATTACTTCTACTGAAGACGTACAAGTTACGGAATATCTAACCTATGAGAAAATACCTATTGCCATTCTAGATCGACAGGTTAAGAAGATAAGGAATAAATAAATAACATCTGTAAAAGTACTTTGGAGAAACCAGAAAGTGGAGGAGATCACATGGGAAGCTGAGGAAGCAATGAAATCCAAATACCCTCATCTATTCAAATACGAAGAGAAAGTCCAAGATGCTGAATTAGAGCAATAACAAGCACTTACTTGTTATTGCTCTAATTCAGCATCTTGGACTTTCTCTTCGTATTTGAATAGATGAGGGTACTGTGTGATGATAGGAATATTAACCTTACGCTAGAACTTGTTTCGGTTGGACAATTATGCTAACATTCGAGGATGAATGTTCTAAAGGGTGGAAGGATGTAAAACCCCATATTTTTATGTGTACTTGTTCTATTTATATGGAACTTGATATATCTTTGTGGTTTATATGGAGTTCCAAATACTTCTCATGTGGTTTAATGTGACCAAGTATATACAAATTTTAAGTTAGATTAAAGAGTTAAGAACTAAAAATTGAGTATTTTGTTAAGGTGCTTTCTTGACTTACTTAAGCTAGTAGGTGGATCACTTACTTGAGCTTTTTGGACCAAGTTAATGGGATCAAGACCAGGTATCAGATTAGGCCTTATATTAATTTACTCATTTGAGCCCAAATTAAGTGAAAGAGAAAGAAAATGGAGAAAAGAGGCCCAATACTCAAATCTGCCAAATACCAACTTAAAGAGAAGAAAAGGAGGAAAAATTGGTAGCTAAGGCCCAATAGTTTTTGATCTACAAAGGCCCAATATATTGGGAAAATGTATACATCAATTACTTGACAAAATATGGCCAAAACGTAGTCAATAAATTCGTCCAAGAGCATCTCCTATTGATGGATTGAAATTAGCAATTTTTCTCATTTTAACTTAGACAAAATTTCCAGCTTTCTAGTTTTTTCTCTCTTGTTCTCTCTTGGCTATGAAACAACCATATAATTACACAAGGGTTCTTGGGATTGACCTTCCTTCCAAGCTAAAGGCAAGTGAACAATTCATGAGCTTGTACCATGGAAACTATGTGTTCTTTAATATTAATTTCTGGACAGCCCTCTCTATAAGTTTGGGCAGTCCATTGTTCTTAGTTATTAAGGGATTTCTCTTTTCTCTTTTGATTTATGTGTGAAGGGATTAAGATATTGAGGAAATACACATTAAGACACTAAAATATCCAGGAAATCAAGGTATGGTTTCTTTCCACTTTTGTCCTTTTTCCATATACATATGTTGATAGAGGATTGCACATATTGGGTTACTATTAAAGGACTATTGGAGTGTTGTTGCAGACTGTTTTGAGTGTTTGTGTTGTGGGATGCCCAGTTACTATTGGGAAAAGTTGTGATTAGTTTGTATTTAATTATAGAAGATGGATGTGGTGATACACCACTGAATTTATGATTGTGTATGTCTATTGCTCATTTCGTTTTGTGTGTGTTGATTGGAAGGTGAAATGAAGTCGAGGTTGTGTCGGGGGATATTATATGAATATGTATGGTATGTGGCTGTAATTAGAGTATAAGAGGGTTAAAGTGACACCCTTTGTTGATTAATTAAGGGCTTACTTCCTGGCCACTAGTTTGGTGAAGTTAAATAGCCAAAATGTGACGTTTGATGGCTAATATTAGTTTGCCATATATTTCATTGTAGATAAGTAATCTAAAAGTGCGGGAAGCCTAGTTGGGCTGGTATTGGAGTTTTACAACCAGGTATGTAAGGCATACTCTATTTTGCACTCTTGGCATGAAAACAGATACTTGTTCCATCGATAAGCTTCCAAGGTCATCCAAAAACACGTGCTACATAATAGCACCTATGATATCACATATTACTAATGAACTTATTACCACTCTCTAATGTGTTAAACCACCTTGATACATGCATGCTTGCTACCTATCCTACATGCCTATTTTCACTAGTAAATTTCAGAATTTCTCCGGTTACTCAAATAAGACCCATGTGTTATTTTTAGCTCCTAAACACTTCATTAGTGCGCCAACAACTCCTTACTTCATTATTATTGCATTGATTGCCTATTTACATGTCTCTTATTGATAGATCATTGTTTCAAGGTACCATAAGGTTATGACCACCGAAGTAACAATCTCAAAAGGCTAATTAAACTAAGTAATGGAAATCTATAAAATCGGTGGCCGCTCAGGGGCATAAGCCTAGCATGGGCCAATCCTGATTTATTATTTACCACTGATCAGCTGGTCATTTGTATCATATGGATTACAAAGACAATAAACTAAGAATGTAAAAGGAAGAAAGAAATGTAATGTACCCTGTTCCACAAGTAAATGTAAAGGTGGTCTACTAGAACTATTCATACACTTGTTCCACATTTTTACTGAGCCTTTATGTTATGTATTGTTACTTTTCCGCCTTGCATACTCAGTACATTTTTTCGTACTGACTCCCCTTATGTAGGGACTTATATTTCATGATATAGGCACAGGTGCTTCGGCAAACACGCCTCCTCTGTAGGAGCCCAGGATATCCATCTGCTATTGGTGAGCTCCAGTTTGCTTCGGGGCTTTCCGAGTCGGTTCCATATATTTTTGGTAGTGTATAAAAGTTAATAGTATGGTGGGGGTTTGTCCCGACCTTAGCTAAATTTTGTGTATCATCTTGAGGCTTTGTAGACCAATGTACAGTTAAGCATGGCAGTGTTTTATCTTGTAGATGTTATGGCCCAACGACCAAGTCTATTATGTATATAGTTTCAGGGCTTGTCGTTTATATTTTTTTTTCATTAAGGCATTATATCAATATATGGCAAAACCTTTGCCTATTATAGTAGCATGAATTTGAATTCCAAGGTTATAGTTTGGTTCTCTCGGGGCCTTCATGGCTACGGGTGCCTGTCCGCCCCAATAGTATTTGAGGCGTGATAGGCATGCTCGGACCCCTGGCCCACCCACGAAACCATGGGCTATAGCATATCGATTTGGCCTGAAAATGCCCCTTTCGTGCCGTTTCCCCCATTTGCCCACCCAAATGGCCACGAAAAATTGAACGGACCACACTAGGATGATCCCCAACCACCCTGGCACGCCCTGATCAATTTTTAACCCACAGCACGCCCGGACCTCGAGTCCACCCCCAAAAATGTGAGCTACATCACCCATTTGTCCACCCAAATGTCCACGAAAAATTAAACAGACCACACTGGGACGATCCCCAACCTCCCTGGCATGCCCCGGTTGATTTTTGGCCCGTTTGTCCACCCAAATGGCCACAAAAAATTAAAGGGACCATACTGGGATGATCCCCAACCTCCCTTGCATGTCACAGTTGATTTTTGGCCTACAGCACGCTGGGACCCCAAGCCCACCCACGTAACCGTTGGCTATAGCAGATCGATCTGGCAAAAAATGCCCCGATCGCGACGTTTCTCCCATTTGTCGACCCAAATGGCCATGAAGAATTAAAAGAACCACACTGGGACTATCACCAACCTCCTTGTCATGCCCCGGTAGATTATTGGCCAACAGAAATCCCAGACCCTGGGCCCACCCCCTAAACCGTCGGCTATAGAACACCGATCTAACCCGAAAATGACCCGTTCTCACTGTTACGCCTGTTTGTCCACCCAAATGGCCATAAAAAATTAAACGAACCATACTATGACAACCCCCAACCTCCCTGGCATACCCCATTCGAATTTTGTCCCACAATACGCCCGTACCCCGGGCCTACCCCCAAAACCGTAGGCTATAGCACATCGATTTGGCCCAAAAATACCCCGTTCGCGCTGTTTCACCTATTTATCTACCCAAATGGCCACAAAAATTAAACGGACCACACTGGGACGTTCCCCAACCTCCCTATCATGCCCAGATTGATATTTGGATCACAACACACCTGGACCTCAGGCCCACCCCTAAAATCGTGGGCTATAGCACACTGATTTGGTACAAAAATGCCCCGTTCACGTCATTTTTCTTGTTTGTTAACCTAAATGGCCACAAACTATTAAACGGACCACACTGGGATGATCCCAAACCACCCTGACATTCCTCGGCTGATTTTGGGCCCTCAGCACGCTAGGACCTCCGGGCCACCCATAAAGATTTGGCACAAAAACGCCACGTTCGCGTTGTTTTTCCCGTTCGTCCGCCCAAAGGGCCATGAAAAATTAAAAGAACAACAATGGGATGATCCCTAACCTCCTTGGCATACCCTGGTCAATTTTTAGCCCACAGCACGCTCGGACCTCAGGCCCACCCCTAACACTGTAGGCTATAGCACACTAATTTGGCCTAAAAATGCCTCATTCGCGCCGTTTCACCCATTTGTCCTCCCAAATGGAAATAAAAAATTAAACGGAAAACACTAGGATGATCCCTATTTTCCCGGGCATGGCCCAGTCTATTTTTGGCCTATAGCATGCTCGGACCCCGGTCAACCCCTGAAATCGTGGGCTATAGCACACAGATTTAGCCCAAAAATGCCCTGTTCGAACCGTTTCGCATGTTTGTCCAGACAAATGGCCACAAAAAATTAAACGAACCACACTGAGATAATCCTCAACCTCCCTTGATTTCCCCAATCAATTTTCAGTCCACAGCACTCCCGGACCTCGGACCCACCCATGAAACCATGGGCAATAGCACACCAATTTGGATCGAAAATGCCTTGTTCGCACTGTTTCGCTCGTTTGTCTACCCAAATGGACAAAAAAAATTAAACGGACCACACAAGGATGATTTGAACCTCCATGGCATGCCCCAGTCAATTTTCATCCCACAGCATGCTCGGACCTCATCCCACCCCTGAAACTGTGGGCTATAGCACACCGGTTTGGCTAGAAAATTCCCCGTTCGTGCTATGTCGCCCGTTTGTCCACTCAAATGGCACAAAAAATTAAAAGGACCACACTGGGATGATCCCTAACCTACCTGGCATGCCACTATCTATTTTTGGCCCACAGCTCGCCCGGACCCTAGGGCCACCCCCGAAACCATTGGCTATAACACACCGATTTGGCCAAAAAATGCCACGTATGAGCCGTTTCGCCGGTTTGTCCACCCAAATATCCACGAAAGATTAAACGAACCACACTGGGATGATATCCAACCTCCCTGGTACGCCTACATCAATTTTTAGCCAACAGCACGCCCAGACCCTTGTCCCATGCTTAAAATCGTTGGTCATAGGACACCAATTTAGCTTGAAAATGCCTCATACGCGCCATTTCGCCTGGTTGATCACCCAAATAGCCACAAAAACTTGAACAGACCTAATTGGGATGATCCCCAACCTCCCTGGCATACTTTACACAATTTTTGGGCCATATCTCGCACAGACCCTTGGCCCACCCCCAAAACTGTGGGCTATAGCACACCGATTTGGCCCAAAAAGGCCTCATTCGCGCTGCTTTGCCCATTTGTCCACCCAGATGGCCACAAAAATTAAACGGACCATACTGGGATGATCCCCAACCTCCCTGGCATGCCCCGATCAATTTTTGGCCCACAGCACACTTGAAACCCAGGCCCACCCCCAAAACCGTGGGCTATTGTTCACCGATTTAGCTCAAAAATGCCCTGTTCGCTCTATTTCTCCCATTTGTCTATCCAAATGGCCACAAAACATTAAATGGACCATACGGCGGTGATCCCCAACCTCCTTGGCATACCCTGGTCGATTTTTAGCCCACAACACGCCTAAACCCTCGGCCCACACCCATAATCGTTTGCTATAGCACACCGATTTGACCCAAAAATGCTCTGTTCGTGCTATTTCTCCCGTTTGTCCACTTAAATGGCAATAAAATATTAAACAAACTACAATGGGATGATCCCCAACCTCCCGGGAATGCCTCGATCAATTTTGATCCTGTAGAATGCCCAAACCCCGAGCCCATCCCCGAAACCATGGGCTACAAAACACTAATTTGGCCCAAAAATTCCCCGTTTGCACCGTTTTGTCCATTTCCCTACAGAAATAGCCATAAAATATTATATGGACCACATTGGGATGATCTCCAACCTCCCTTGCATGCCCTGGTTCATTTTCAGTCAACAGCACGCTCATACCCGGGCCCACCTGTGAAACCTTGGGCTATAGCACACCGATTTATCCCAAAAATGCCCCGTTCATGCCATTTCACCCGTTTGTCCACCCAAATGAAACAAAAAATTAAATGGACAACACTGGGATGATCCTCAAACCCCTTGGCACACCCCAGTCGATTTTTGACCCACAGCATGCTTAGACCCTGGGCCAACCCCCAAAACTGTGGGCTATAGCACACCGATTTGTCTTGAAAATGCCCCATTTCGCCCGTTAGTCCACCCAAATGGCCACGAAAAATTAAATAGACCACACCGGGATGATCCCAACCTTCCTTGTACGCCCCAGTTGATTTTCAACCTACAGTACACTCAGACCACGAGTCCACCCACAAAACCATGGGCTATTGCACACTGATTTAGCCTGAAAATGCCCTGATCATGCTGTTTCACCCGTTTGTCGACGTAAATGGCCACGAAAAATAGAACTAATAACACTGGACTATCCCCAACCTCCCTGGCATGCCCCAGTCGATTTTTGTCCCACAGCATGCCCAGACCCCCGGCCCACCTCCAAAATTATCGGCAATAGCACACCAATTTGAAGCAAAAATGCCCTGTACATGCTGTTTCGCTCGTTTATCCACCGAAATAGACACGAAAGTTTAAAAGGACCATAATGGGATGTTTCCCAAGCTCCCTGGCAAGTCCCGGTTGAGTTTTGGCCCACAACAGGCCCGAACCCTGGGCCAACCCTAAAATCATGTGCTATAGTACTGAGATTTGGCCTAAAAATGCTCTGTTTGCGCCGTTTCGCCCATTTATCCTCCCAAATGGCCATGACAAATTAAATAGACCACGCTGGGATGATCCCCAACCTCCTGGCATGCCCTGGTTGATCTTCGGCCCATAGCACGCTCGGACCCTAGGCCCACCCCCAAAACCATGGGCTATAGCATACCAATTTAGCACAAAAACGCCACGTTCCAAATGTTTTTCCTGTTTGTCCACCCAAATGGCCACACAAAATTGAATGAACAACACCATGAGGATCTCCAACCTCCCTGGCAAGCCCAGGTCGATTTTTGGCCCATAGCACGCTCGAACCCTGGGTCCACCCCAAAAACTGTGGGCTATAGCACACTGATTTGGCCTAAAAATACCTCATTCGCATTTTCGCCCGTTTGTCCACCGAAATGGCAACGAGAAATTAAATGGAACACACTAGGATGATCCCCAACCTACCTGGCATGCCCCGATCGATATTTGGCCCATAGCACACTTGGACCTCATCCCACCCCCAAAATCGTGGGCTATAGCTCACCGATTTGCCTCGAAAATGCTCTATTTGAACCTTTTCGCCTATTTTTCCACCCAAATGGCCACAAAATATTAAACGGACCACACTGAGATGATCTCCAACCTCCCTTGCATGCTTCGATTGATTTTTGACCGACAGCACACCCGAACCCTGATCCCACCCCCAAAACAATGGGCTATAACACCGCAATTTTGACCAAAAATGCCTCATTCATGCTGTTTCGCCCGTTTGTCCACCCAAATAGTCATGAAAAATTAAACAGACCACACTGGGATGATCCCCAACCTACCTAACACGCCATGGTCGATTTTTAGCCCACTGCATGCCCGAACCCCGAGGCCACCCTGTAAAATCGTGGGCTATTGCACACTGACTTGACCTAAAAGTGCCCCGTTCGCGCCATTTCGCTCGATTATCCACCCAAATTTCTACAAAAAATTAAAGAGACCACACTGGGATGATCCCCAACCTCCGAGGTATGCCTCGATCAATTTTTGGCCTGCAGCACGCCCGAAACCCGAGCCCACCCCTAAAATTGTGGGTAATAGCACAGTGATTTGGCTTGAAAATGACTCTTTCGCACCGTTTCGCCTGGTTGACCATCCAAATTGACCTGAAAAATTAGTTAGATAACACTAGAATGATCCCAAACATCCCTGGCATTCTCCAATTAATTTTTGAGACACATCACGCCCGGACCCCAGGCCGACCCCCAAAACTGTGGGCTATAGCACACCGATTTGGTCCAAAAATGCCCCATTAGCACCGTTTTTCCCATTTGTCCACACAAATAGCCACAAAACATTAAAAGGACCATATTGGGAGGATCCCTAATTTCCGTGTAATGCCTCAATTGATTTTTGGCCCAAAACACGCTCGAACCCTGGGCCCACCCCCGAAACCAAGGGCTATAGCTCTCTATCTAGCCCAAAAATGCCATATTCACACCTTTTTGCTTGTTTGTTCACCCAAATGGTCACGAAAAATTAAACGAATCATACTGGGACGATCCTCAACCTCCTTGTCCTGCCCTAGTCGATTGTTTTCCCACAGCACATCTGAATCTAGGGCCCTACCCCGTAAACGTGGGCTATAGCACACCGATTTGGCTTGATAATGCCTCGTTCGTGCCGTTTATCCTATTTGTCCACCTAAATGTCCAAAAAATATTAAACAAACCATACTGGGATGATCCCCAACCTCCCTGCCATGCCTCGAACAATTTTCAGACATAGCATGCCCAGACCCCAGGCCCACCCCCAAAACCGTGGGCTAGAGCACACTGATTAGGCCCTAAAATGCTCCGTTCGTGCCGTTTTACCTGTTTGTCCATCTAAATATTCACAAAAAGTTAAACGGACCACATTGGGATGATCCCCAACCTCCCTTGCACACCCCGATCAATTTTCAGCCAACAGCATGCCTGAACCCTAGGCCCACCCGCGAAACCTTAGGTTATAGCACACTAATTTAACTCGAAAATGCCCCATTCACGCTGTTTTGCCCATTTTTCTATCCAAATACCCACAAAAAATTAAACAGACCACACAGGGATGATCTCCAACATCCCTGGCACATCCCAGTCAATTTTAGGCCCAAAGCATGCCCAAATCTCAAGCCTACCCCCGAAACCCTGGGCTATAGCACACTGATTAATCCCAAAAATTCCCCATTCGTGCCATTTTGCCCGTTTGTCCACCCAAATAGCCACAAAAAAATAAATGGACCACACTACGATGATCCCCAACTTCCCTGGTATGTCCCATTTGATTTTGGGCCCACAACAATCTTGGACCCCTGGCCCACCCCCAAAATTGTGGGCTATAGCACATCGATTTGGCCCAAAAATGTCCCGGGCATGCCGTTTCACCACTTTGTCCACCTAAATGGCCACAAAAAATTAAACGGACCATACTCAGATGATCCCCAACCTCCCTTCCATGTCCTGGTTGATTTTTGGCCCAAAGCACGCTCGAACCTCGGGCCTACCCCAAAAACCGTGGGCTATAGCATACCGATTTCTCCTGAAAATGCCCCATTCGCGTTGTTTCGCCCATTTGTCCACCCGAATGGCCATGAAAAATTAAATGGATCACACTGGGATGATACCCAACCTCCCTGACATGCTACGTTTGATTTTCGGCCTACAGCACACTCAAGCCCTGGGCCCACCCCTAAAACTGTGGGCTATAGCACCCCGATTTAGACCGAAAATGCCTCGTTTGAGCTATTTTGTCGTTTGTCCACTCAAATGGACACAAAAACTTAGACGAACCACACTGGGATGATACCCAGCCTATCTTGCATACTTCAATTAATTTTCAGCCTACAGCACACTCGGACCCCAATCCCACCCACAAAACAGTGGACTATCGCACACCGATTTGACCCAAAATGCCTCAATCACATAGTTTTTTCCGTTTGTCGATTCAAATCGCCACAAAATATTAAATAGACCATACTGGAATGATCCCCAACCTCCTTGACATGTCCAGGTAAATTTTAGGCCTACATCATGCACGAACCTCGGGCCTATCCTCAAAGTCATGGGCTACACCAATTTGGCCCAAAAATACCCCGTTCGCGCCATTTCGCCTGTTTGTCAACCCAAATGGCCATGAAAAATTAAATGGACCATACTGGGACAATCCCCAACCTCCCTGGCATGCCTCGATTAATTTTCGACCTACAGCATGCCCGGACCTTGGGCCCACCCCCGAAACTACGAGCTATAGCACACCAATTTTGCTTGAAAATGCCCCGTTCGCATCGTTTCGCCTATTTGTCCGCTCAAATGGCCATGAAAAATAAAGCAGAACACTAGGCTATACCCAACCTCCCTGGCATGCCCCGATCAATTTTGGGTACACAACACGCACGAACCTCGGGCCCACCCTCAAAATCGTAGGCTGCAGCACATCGATTTGGTACGAAAATGCCCTGTTCACACCGTTTCACCCGTTTGTCTACCCAAATAGCCACAAAAAATAAAACGGTCTATACTAGAATGATTCCTAACCTCCCTGGTATGCCCCGATCAATTTTCATCCCACAACATGATCGAACCCTGAGCCCACCCCTAAGATCGTGGGCTATAGCAAACCGATTTGTCCCGAAAATGTCCCATTTGGGCTGTTTCACTCGTTTGTCCACCCAAATGGCCACAAAAAAGTAAACAGACCACACTGAGACGATACCAAACTTCCCTATCACGCCTCGGTCGATTTTTGGACCACAACATGCTGGGGGCCACCCTTGAAACTGTGGGCTATTACAAACTAATTTTGCCTGAAAATGTCCCGTTCGTACCATTTTGCCCGTCTGTTCACCCAAATTAGCAAGAAAAAATAAACGAACCATACTAGGATGAACCCCAACCTCTCTAGCATGGTTCAGTCGATTTTTTGCCCACAGAGCGCCTGGACCCCTGGCCCAACACCAAAATCGTGGGCTATAGCACATCAATTTGGCTAGAAAATGCCCCGTTCACACCGTTTTGCCCATTTGTCCACCCAAATGACCACAAAAAAATTAAACAGATCATACTGGGACAACCCCCAACCTCCCTGACATGCCTCGATCAAATTTTGACCCATAGAACTCCCGAACCCTAGTCCCACCCTCAAAATCATGGGCTATAGCACACCGATTCTGCCAGAAAATGCCCCATCCACGCTGTGTCGCTCGTTTGTCCACCCAAATGACCATAAAAAATAAAATAGACCATACTGGAATGATCCCAAGCCTTCTTGGCACACACCAATCGATTATCATCCCACAGCACGCCCATACCTTAGGACCACCTGTAAAACCGTGGGCTATAGCACATCGATATGGCCCTTAAATTCCCCATTTGAACCGTTTCGCCCACTTGTCCACCTAAATGGCCACAAAAAATTAAACAAACCACACTGGGATGATCCTCAACCTCCCTAACATGCCCCAGTCAATTTTTGGCCCACATAATACTCGAGCCACGGGCTCCCCCCTACAAACGTGGGCTATAGCACGCCGATTTGGTCCGAAAATGCTCTGTTCGCGCCATTTCACCCATTTGTCTACCCAAATAGCCACGAAAAATTAAGCGGACCACACTAGGATGATTCACAACCTCCCTAGCATGCCCTGGTCAATTTTTGGCCCACAGTACGCCTAAACTGGGGGCCCACCCCCAAAACTGTGGGCTATAGAACATTGATTTGGCCCAAAAATACCCCGTTCGTGCCTTTCCACACGTTTGTCCACCCAAATATTCATGAAAAATTAAATGGACCACACTGGAATGATCCCCAACATCACTGGCTCGACTCGATCAATTTTTGGCCCATAGCACACCCAAACCCTGGGGCCACCCTCGAAATCATGGGCTATAGTAAACATATTTTGCCTGAAAATGCCCCGTTCGTGCCGTTTCTCCTATTTGTACCCCCAAATGGCCACGAAAAATTAAATAAACCACACTGGGATGATCCCAACCTTCCTGGCATGCCCCGGTCAATTTTCGACCCATAGCATGCCCGAACGCTGTGCCCATCCCCAAAATTGTGGGCTATAGCACACGTATTTTGTCCAAAAATGAGTCATTCACGTCGTTTCGCCTATTTGTCCACCCAAATGGCCACAAAAAATTATAAGGACCACGCTAGGATGATCCCAACCTCGCTAGAATAGATCAGTCAATTTTCAGTTGATAGCACACCCGGACCCCGAGCCCACCCCCAAAATCGTGGGTTATAGCACACAGATTTAGCCCAAAAATCCCCTATTCATGGAGTTTTGCCCATTTGTACACCCAAATGGCCACAAAAAATTAAACAAACCATACTGGGACGATCCCCAACCTCCATGGCATGCCCCGATCGATTTTCATCCCACAGAACACCCGAACCACGGGCCAAACCCTAAAATTGTGGGCTATAGTACATTAATTTAGGCCGAAAATGCCTCATTCACGTCGTTTCACCCGTTTTTCCACCTAAATGGCCACAAAAAATTAAATGGACCTCACTGGTATGATACCCAACCTACCTGGCATGCCTTGGTCAATTTTTGGCCGACAACAAGCCCGAATCCTAGGTCCACCCCCGAAACCATGGGCTATAGAATATCGATTTGGCCTAAAAATCTCTCGTTTGAACTATTTATCCTTTTTGTGTACTCAAATGGACACGAAGAATTAAAAAGAACATACTGGGATAATCCCCAACCTCCCTGGTACGTCTCAGTCTATTTTTGGCCCAAAGCATACCCGGGCCCCAGGCCCACCCCCAAAATCATGGCATATTAATACGATAATAATCCTGGATATTGACTTAGGAGAGTGCGTGTTGGAACCAAGCCTTGGCACGTCTAATTGAAGTGTAAAGAGGCCCAAAATGCAACTAAATCAGGCATTAAATTACTCTAGATGAGTGCCCATTCTTTGAAGGTCCTTTTCGTTATTTTAACTTATATTTTGTTATAGCTATAAAAGGAACATTGTAGGGTTTTTATTTTAGTTTTTTGGATGATATTTGGGAGTCTTGTAAGAATTGTAACAATTTCTCTCTCTCTAATGAGAAGAGTGACCACCGAAACTACGATACAACAATAGGGTGGATTCTCTTTTGTTGTTGCTTGCTTGGAAATGTTGATGCTAGAGAGGTGGAATCCGATCTTGTGTCACGTAAGAGATAGGTTTATTGTTGTGTGTAGTTTTAAGGGTCCAAAAGTGTCCATTCTTGGGTTCTTAATATTATACCTTTATTTGGTCTATCTATCTATCATTTTACCTTCTTGTAATCTTGTTTAGTGTTTGTGTTGTAATCTTGTGTTCTTGTTGTTATTGTTAAATCCAAATCTTGTGTCTTCTTGTTCATTATCTTATGTTGTTAATCTATTTTGTTTTCTGATGATTTGGTGTAATAAACACCTTATTATCTTCTTGTTATTGTGTTCTTAGGAAATTGAGACTTGGTCTCTAAAAGGGTTCACGGATTTCTTCCATTTTGTGCACTATTTTTTAGACTAATTTTGGTGTTCCCTTGTTTTTACCGTATCATTTGGTATTAGAGCCATATTTGGTTTTGTTATTACAATACCAATCTTGGGGTTTCTTGCTAAGAAAATAAAAAAATAAAAAAAGGAAAGAAAGACGTGTTCTTGAGCTTGAGATCTTGGCCGAGAAATTGAACATGTTGTTGTATCTTAGCCAAATATTGTGTGTCTAGTTCTAGGATTTATTTTTATTGTGTTGTTGTTTCAATTGTTAGCATTCTAGTCCATTAACACTTTGAGTCTATCTAGATTTGATCTTTAAAAAAAATGATGTTGTTTTTGTGAACAAGACCATGGTCGTGTGGTGAAGTTGTTGTTCTTGAACGTGTGGACTTGTTATTATAGTATTGGTTGAATGTTGTTGGTGTTTTTGTTTCTCTTAATAAAGTTTTTGTTGAGTTCTTGACATTCATCACAACCTTCAGCCTTGCTAAAACCGAAATACAACACCAAAAAAAACCTTGGCCATGTGTAGACACTAAAATTGGCTGTGATATGTGTTGATGTTTGCTGTGGGGTGGAAATTTTTGTTGTGTTTTTGATGTGTTCTTGAATTTTGTTGTGGTTTTCATCTTGTTCTTTTTCTGACCTTACAACTTAAGACAACCAAAGAGTAACATAGATTCAAAAAGGTGAACCTATAAGTTGTAAAGTTGTTTGTGAGAAGACTTGAGCCATCACTTTCTTGACTTAACATCTACTTTTCAACCACTTTTCTTGGTTCAAGGAACCTTGTTTTGTGGGAATTGTCAAAATTCAAGTCTTTCCTTTTGAATATTAGACTTAAAGTAGATTTAAGGCATACTTTCCCTCCAAAACCAATTGTTTCCATTACATAGTAACTAAAGTTTGTAAACTTCAACTAGTAACTAATTGTGGGGCCATGACCAATGGTATGCTGCTATGTCACCCAAGTTACTATTCACGTGAAAATTTTAAGCTCAAATTTGATCTTCTAGTTTCATTGTGTTGCTTCTTTAGTTTCGTTTTGTTAATTCCATTACTAACTTACAAGCTAGTTTTAGATTGTAAGTTAGTTTTGAAATTGTCCTTCATGTATACATTCCTTTGTGTGTCTTATCCTTTTGAGTCATTGTAATACTTGGTCCACCTCTTACTGCCTCACAGAGTATAAGTAAGGTTACGACACTTGTGAGATCAAAGTGAGAAAAAAAATCCGAGAGCCATAACAATAGAGAGGGAGTGTGAGGACCATTCTTGTACAACTAACTTATTTGTTGTTTTGTAGGTAACTTCTTGGCCATAATGGAAACTACTTTGGCCCTCCTTGATTCTTTATCCCGAGACCTTGCTAGGGCAAATATGGGTCTTAAAAAAATTGACTCGGATATGGTAAATATGCGTGAGAGGTTGGATCAAATGGAGAGTCGAAGAAACTCTCGTGCTTTTACTCTCGAAACTTTACTTCCAATGACCAATCCTCCAAGACAACCACATAATACCACAAGCCAAGCTCCAAATAGCCCTCAAAATTTAGAACATGATAGACCACTTCCCCTATAAGTTGATCAAGTCCAACAAGGAGGACTTGGAAGGTAATTTCCTCCCATCTAAACTCCACAACCGAAGCTCTACGTTACCAAATCGAGCCTCTCAACCAAAACTTCCCTTTCAAAAAGCTGACACATCCAAGAAGAGAAACATGGTAGAGAAAGACATAAAGGATATAAAGTCTATGATTATGCTTATATGATAGAATGAGAATTGATTCGGATGAGATTGAAGGCCAATCTCAAGAGGGAGAGGAAGCCGAGGGTCAAAATGAAGATGTTGGATCCGATACTTATTGTCATTATGCTCTCGGGTGTGTCTAGCTTGTGGACTATTTTTGTTCATTTCTTATGGGATGTTTTTAGCTCATTTTTTGATACTTCCCTTGTTATTATTGAGCTCTCGGGCTCTGTATGTTTTGCGGATTGTTTTTAAGTAGGTTTCCTTTGTAGTGACTAATTGAATAAGGTGAAGCTGTAAATTTATGGACAAATTCCTCTCAAGATGGAGAGGATGATACGGTAATGATCACGGATATGGACTTAGGAGAGTGCGTGTTGTAACCGAGCCTTGGCACGTGCAATTGAAGTGTAAAAGAGTCCCAAAATGCACCCAAATCAGCCCATAAATTACACTTGGTGCGTGCCCATTCTTTGAAGGGCCTTTTGGTTATTTTAACTTATATTTTGTTATAGCTATAAAAGGAACATTGTAGGGTTTTTAATTTATTTTTTTGGATGATATTTGGGAGTCTTGTAAGACTTGTAAAACGCTCCCTCTCTAGTGAGAAGAGTGACCACCGAAACTAGGATACAATAATAGTGTGGATTCTCTTTTGTTGTTGCTTGCTTGGAAACGTTGATGCTAGAGAGGTGGAGTCTGATCTTGTGTCACGTAAGAGATAGGTTTATTGTTGTGTGTAGTGTTAAAGGTCCAAGAGTGTCCATTCTTCGGTTCTTAAGATTATACCTTCGTGTGGTCTATCTATCTATCTATCATTTTACCTTCTTGTAATCTTCTTTAGTGTTTGTGTTGTAATCTTGTGTTCTTGTTGTTATTGTTAAATCCAAATCTTGTGTCTTCTTGTTCATCATCTTATGTTGTTAATCTAGTTTGTTGTCCACTGAATTGGTGTAATAAACACCTTGTTGTCTTCTTGTTATTGTGTTCTTAGGAAACACCAATTTGGCCCAAAAATGCCCCGTTTACACCGTTTTGCCCGTTTATCCAACCAAATGGCCAAGAAAAATTAAAAGGACCACACTGGGATGATCCCCAACCTCCCTGGAATGCCCCGGTCAATTTTTGACCCACAGCACTCCCAAATCCTGGGCCCACCTCCGAAACCGGGCTCTATAACACACCAATTCTTCTCAAAAATGCCCCATTCGTGCCGTTTCACCCGTTTGTCCATCCAAATGGCCACAAAAAATTAAACGGACCATACTGGGAAAATCCCCAACCTCCCTGGCACACCCCAATAGAATTTTGACCCACATCACACGCGGATCCCAGGCCCACCCCCGAAACCGTGGGCTATAGCACACCGATTTTTCTTCAAAATGCCTTGTTAGCGTTGTTTCGCCCGTTTGTTTACCCAAATGGCCACAAAAAATTAAACAAATTACAATGAGATGATCCCCAACCTCCTTATCAGTCCGCGAGAGATTGTTAGCCCACAACACGGCCGGACCTCGAGCCCACTCCTGAAATCGTGGGCTACAACACACCGATTTGGCCCAATAATGCCCCGTTCGCGCTGTTTCACCCATTTTTCCACCCAAATAGCCAAGAAAATTTAAATGAACAACACTAGGAAGATCCCAACCTCCTAGGAATGCCCTGGTCAATTTTCAGCCCATAGCACGCCCGGACCCCGGGCCCACCTCGAAAACCGTGCTCTATAGCACACCGATTTTGCCCAAAAATACCTCATTTGTGCTGATTCGCCCTTTTGTCCACCCAAATGGCCACAAAAAATTAAACGGACCACACTAGGATGTTTTCTAACCTCCCAAGCACGCCCTGGTCGATATTCGGCCCACAGCACGCCAGGACCTCGGGTCTACCCCTGAAACTGTGGACTATATATAGCACACTGATTTGGCTTGAAAATGCTCCGATCGTGCCGTTTCACCCGTTTATCCACCTAAATAGCCACAAAAAATTAAACAGACCACACTGGGACGATCCAAAACCTCCCTAGCATGCGCCGATCGATTTCTGGCCTACAGAATGCCTGGACCCCAGGCCTACCCCTAAAATCGTGAGCTATAGAACACCGATTTGGCTCAAAAATGCCCCGTTCATGCCGTTTCACCCATTTATCCACTCAAATGGCCATGAAAAATTAAACGGACAACACTGAGACAATCCCTAACCTCCACGGCACGCCCTGGTCAATTTTTAGCCCACCGCACTCCTAAGCACCCCCGATACTGTGAACTATTGCACACCGATTTGGCTCGAAAATGCCCTATTCGCGTTGTTTTGCCCGTTTGTCATCCAAAATGGCCACAAAAAATAAAATGGACTATACTGGGATGATCCCCAACCTCCCTGGCATGCCTCGGTCGATTTTTGTCCTACAGCACGGCCGGACATGGGCCCACCCCTAAAACCGTGGGCTAGCACACTGATTTGGCCTGAAAATGCCCCGTTTGCTTCGTTTCACCTGTTTGTCCACTCAAATGGCCATGAAAAATTAAATGAACTACACTAAGTGATCTGTATCCTCCCTAGCATGCCTCTATCAATTATCGGCCCACAACACGCCCAAACCTCGGGCCCATCCCTAAAATTGTAGGCTGTAGCACATCGATTTTTCCTAAAAATGCCCTGTTTATGCCGTTTTGCCCGTTTGTCCACCCATATGGCAACAAAATATTAAACGGACCACACTAGGATGATTCCTAACCTCCCTGACATGCCCCGATCGATTTTTGGCCCACAACACGCTCGGACCCTGGGCCCACCCCCAAAATCATGGGCTATAGTAGGCTGATTTGGCATAAAAATGCCCTGTTTGGGTTGTTTCTCCCTTTTGTCCACCCGAATAGCCACAAAAAATAAACGAACTATACTGAGACGATCCCCAACCTCCCTGTAAGCCCCAGTCAATTTTTGTCCCACAACATGCCCGGGCCCACCCCCAAACCTAGGGGATATTAAACACTGATTTTAGCCAAAAATGCCCTGTTCATACCGTTTTACCCATTTGTCCATCCAAATTGCCTCGAAAAAAATCAACGAACTACACTGGGATGATCCCCAACTCCCTGGCACACCCCGGTTGATTTTCGGCCCACAGTACGCCTGGACTATGGACTCATCCCCAAAACCGTGGGTTATAGCACAATGATTTTACCCAAAAATACCCCATTCCTACTGTTTCGCCCATTTGACCACTTAAATGGATACAAAACATTAAACGGACCATACTGGGATGATCCCCAACCTCCTTGTCATGCCCCAATAAATTTTCGGCCCACAGCACGCCCAGACCCTGGGCCCACCCACAAAACTGTAGGCTATAGCCCACCGATATGGCACAAAAATGCCCCGATCGCGCCGTTTTGCCTTTTTGTCCACCCAAATAGCAATGAAAAATTAAACGGACCACACTGGGACTATCCCTAACCTCCCTAGAATGCCCCAATGGATTTTTGACCCACATAATGCACGTACCCCGGGTACACCCCAAAAAACGTGGGCTATAGCACGCCAATTTGGCCCGAATATGGCTCATTCGCACTGTTTCACCCGTTTGTCCACCCAAATGGACACGAGAAATTAAACAGACAACACAAAGATAATACACAACCTCCCTGGCATACCCTGATTGATTTTCAACCCATAGCATGCCCGGTCCCCGGGCCCACCACTGAAATCGTGGGCTATAGAACATCGATTTGGCCTAAAAATGCCCCGTTCGTACCGTTCTGTACGTTTATCTACCCAAATGTCCATGAAAAATTAAAAATACCATACTGGGATGATCCACAACATCCCTGGAATGACAATGTTGATTTTTGGCCCACAGCACATCCGAACCCTAGGCTCACCCCCAAAATCGTGGGCTATAGTAGACCTATTTGGCCCGAAAATGCCCCGTTAGTGCCGTTTCACCCATTTGTCCCCCCAAATGGCCACAAAAAATTCAACGGACCACACTGGGATGATACTCAACCTCCCTGGCACGCGCTGGTCAATTTTTGACACACAACAAGCCCGGACACTGGATCCACCCCCAAAAATGAGGGCTATAGCACTCCGAATTAGCCCAAAAACTCCCCATTTGCATCGTTTCCACACTGGGATGATCCCTAAAATCCCTGCACGCCTCAGTCAATTTTCAGCCCACAATAGACCCAGACCCTATGCCCACCCATGATACCATAGGCTATAGCACACTAATTTTACCTGAAAATGCCCCATTCGCGCCATTTCGCCCATTTGTTCACCCCAAATGGCCACGAAAAATTCAACAGATCATACTGGGACAATCCCCAAACTCTCTTAACGATCCCCAAACTCCCCATTCGTGCTGTTTCCACGCTGGGATGATCCCCAAACTCCCTGGCATGCCCCGATTGATTTTTGACCCACAGCACGCCCAAACTCCAAGCCCACCCTCAAAACTGTGGGCTATAGCACCCCGATTTGGCCCACAAACTTGTTGTTCGCACTATTTTGCCCGTTTATCCACCCAAATGGCCACGAAAAATTAAATAGACCATACTGGAATAATCCCCAACCTCCCTGGAATGTCCCGATCAATTTTTAGCCCACAGAACGCTCGGGTCAACCCCTAAAACCATGGGCTATTGCACACCGATTTGGTCCAAAAATGCCCCGTTTGCACCGTTGTACTCGTTTACCCACCTAAATGGCCATGAAAAATTAAACGGACCACACTGGGATGATCCCTAACCTCCCTGGCATGCCTGAATTAATTTTTGGCCCACAGCACGCTCGAACACCGGGCTGACCCCCGCAACTATGGGCTATAGCACACCTATTTTGCCCGAAAATGCCCCGTTCGTGCCGTTTTGCCTGTTTGTCTCCCTAAATAGACATAAAAAATTAAACAAACCACACTGGGGCAATCCCCAACCTCTCTGGCAAGCCCTGATCGATTTTCATCCCACAACACGCCCTGAACACGTGCCAACCCTCAAAACCATGGGTTATAGCACACCGATTTGATCCAAAAATGCCCTGTTCATGTCATTTAGCCTGTTTGTCCACCCAAATAGCCACTATAAATTAAATGGACTACACTGGGATGATCTCAACCTCGCTGGCATGCCTCGGTCATTCGCGTCGTTTTGCCTGTTTATCCATACAAATGGCCACAAAATATTAAACGGACCATACTAAGACAAACCCCAACTTCCCAGGAATGCCCCAATTGATTTTCAGCCCACAACACGCCTGGACCCTGGGACTAACCCTAGAACCGTAGGCTATAGCATATTTATTTGGGCTGAATATGGCCTGTTCGCACCATTTTGCATGGTTTTCAAGCCAAATGGCCACGAAAAATTAAACGGACCACACTAGGATGATTGCTAATCTCCCTAGCATGTCCCGGTTAATTTTTGGCCGACAACACGCTTGAATACCGAGCCCACCCCTAAAATCGTGGACTATAGCACACACTGATTTGGCCTAAAAATGCCCTGTTTGTGCGGTTTCTCCCATTTTTCCCCTCAAATGGCCATGAAAAATTAAACGGACTACACTAGGATGATCCCCAATCTCCATGGCATACGTTGATCTATTTTTGACCCATGACATGACCAAGCCCTAGGCCCAACCCTAAAATCATGGGTTATAGGACACCGATTTGGCCCGAAAATGCCCCGTTTGCATCGTTTCGCCTGTTGGTCCACCCAAATGGCCTGAAAAAATAAACGGACCACACTAGGATGATCCTTAACCTCCTTGGCATTCCCCAAATGATTTTTAGCCAATAGTGCGCCTGGACCCCAGGTCCGCCCATCAAACCATGGGCTATAGCACACCAATATGGCTCAAAAATGGCCCGTTCGTGCCGTTTTACCTATTTTGTCCACCCAAATAGCTACAAAAAAAGAAACGGACCATACTGGGATGATCCTCAACCTCCCTAGCATGCCTCGGTTGATTTTTGGCCCATATAATGCCCGAGATATGGTCCCACCCCTAAATACGTGGGCTATAGCACACCAATTTAGCCCAAAAATGGCCCGTTTGCGCCGTTTCTCCCATTTGTCTACCCAAATAGCCACAAAAATTAATCGAAACATACTGGGATGAACCACAATCTCCCTGGCATACCTCGGTCAATTTTTGACCCACAGCACGCTTGGACCCCGTGTCCACCCCCGAAAATGTAAGCTATAGCATACCAATTTGTTTTAAAAATGCCCCAATCGCGGCATTTTGCCCGTTTATCAACCCAAATAGCCACAAAAAATTATACGGACTATACTAGGATGATCCTTACCTTGCTGGAATGATTTGCTTGATTTTCTGCTAATACCACGCCCAGACCCAGGCCCACCCCTAAAATCGTGGGCTATAGTACACCGATTTAGCCTGAAAATGCCCTGTTCGAACTATTTCACTCGTTTGCCCGCCCAAATAACCACAAAAAATTAAAAGGACCATAATAGGATGATCCCCAACCTCCCTGGAACACCTCGATTGATTTTCAACCCATAGCACGCTCGGACCCCGAGCCCACCCCCAAAACCGTGGGCTATAGCACATCGATTTGGGCTGAAAATGCCCCATTCTTGTCGTTTTGCCCATGTTTACACCCCAAATGGCCACAAAAAATTAAACGGACCACACTGGGATGATCCTCGACCCCCTGGTATGTCCTGGTCGATTTTTGGCTGACAACACGCTCGAATCCTGGGTTCACCCCCAAAACTGTGGGTTATGGCATACCGATTTAACCCAAAAATTCCCCGTATGCGTCGTTTCTCTTGTTTGTGCACTCAAATATACATGAAAACTTAAACGAACCACACTGGGGTGATTTTCAACCTCCATGGCATGCCTCGGTCTATTTTCGACCCACAGCACACTCGATCTCTGGGCCCACCCCTAAAACCGTAGGGTATAGCACACCGATTTGGCTAGAAAAATGCCCCGTTTGCGCCATTTCGCCCATTTGTCCACCCAAATGACCATGAAAAGTTAAACGGACTACACTGGTATGATCCCTAACCTCCCTGGCACGCCCCGATCGATTTTTAACCCACAGCATGCCTGGACCCCGGGCCACCTACAAAACTGTGGGCTATAGCACACCGATATGGCTTGAAAACTCCCCATTCACATTATTTCACCCGTTTATCCACCTAAATATCCATGAAAAATTAAACAAACCACATTGGGACGATCTCCAACCTCCTTTGCATTCCTCAGTCTATTTTCAGCCCATAAAATGCTCAGGCCCTGATTTGACCTGAAAATGCCCCATTTCCATCGTTTCACCTGTTTGTCTCCCCAAATAACACCAAAAATTTAAAAAAAACCACACTGGGATGATCCCCAACCTCGCTGACATGCTTTGGACAATTTTTAGCCCACAGTACGCCCAGACCCCTGGCCCACCCCCAAAATCGTGGTTTATAGCACACCGATTTGGTCCAAAAATGCCTAATTCGTGCTGTTTTGCCCGTTTGTCCACCCAAATAGCCATTAAAATTTAAACGGACCATACTGGGATGATTCCCAACCTCCCTGGCATGCCCCTATCGATTTTCATCCCACAGCACGCCTAGACCTTGGGCCCACTATTGAAACCGTGGGTTATAGCACACCGATTTAGCCCGAAAATGCCTCATTCGCACTGTTTTGCCTGTTTGTCCTCCCAAATAGCCACAAAAAATTAAACAGGCCATACTGAGATGATCCCTAACCTCTCTAGCATGCCCAGGTCAATTTTTAGCCTATAGCACACTCGGATCCCAATCCCACACCCAAAACCGCAGGCTATAGCACAATGAATTGGCCTGAAAATGCCCCGTTCATGTCGTTTGTCCACCCAAACATCCATAAAAATTTAAACGGACCACAATGGATAATCCCCAACCTTCCTGGCATGCCCCCATTGATTTTTGGTCGACAACACGCTCGGACCGTGATCCCACCCCCAAAACGTCTGGCTAAAGCACACTAATTTGGCCCAAAAATGCTCTGTTCATGCCATTTCACCTGTTTGTCCACCCAAATGTCCATGAAAAAACAAATGGACCACACTGGGATGATCCCCAACCTCCCTGGCATGCCCCAGTCTATTTTTGGCCCACAGCCCACCCGAACGCCAGGCCCACCCTCAAAACAGTGGGCTGTAGCTCACCAATTTGGCCTAAAAATGCCCCGTTCGTGCTGTTCACCTGTTTTCCACCCAAATGGCCACAAAAATTTAAACGGACCATACTGGAATGATCCCGAACCGCCTTGCTATGCCCCGATCAATTTTTAACCCATAGCACACCCGAAACCCATGCCCACCCTAGAAACCATGGGTTATAATACACCGAACTAGCACGAAAATGCTCGTTCTCACCGTTTTGCTCGTTTGTCCACACAAATGGATGCAAAAATTAAAATGGATTATAATGGGATGATCCCCAACCCCCGTGTCATATCCCAAACAATTTTTGGCCAACAGAAAGCTTGGACCCCAGGACCACCCCCAAAGCTATGGGCTATAGCACATCGATTTGGCCCAAAAATGTCCCATTCATGCCATTTTGCCTGTTTGTATACCCAAATTAACACAAAAATTAAAACAGACCATAATGGGATGATTCCCAACCTCCCTGGCATGCTCCAGTCAATTTTCAGCCCAAAGCAGGCTCGAACCCCGAGCCCACCCTCAAAACTGTGGGCCATAACACACCAATTTAGCCTAAAAATGCCTCATCCGCACTATTTTGCCTGTTTGTATACCCAAATGGCCATAAAAATTAAAACGGACCACACTGGGACGATCCTCAACCCCCTTGCCATGCCCCGGTCAATGTTCACCAAACAGCATACTCAGACCCTGGGCCCACCCTCAAAACTGTGGAGCTATAATGGGACGATCCTTAACCTTCCTAGCATGCCCCGATCAATTTTTAGTCCCCAGCACGCCCGGACCCCAGGCCCACCCTTAAAACCGTGGGCTATAGCATACCGATTTGGCCCGAAAATGTCTCATTCATACCGTTTCACCTGTTTGTCCACCCAAATGGCCACAAAAATTTAAACATACCATACTGAGATGATCCCCAAGCTCCCTGGTATACTGGGATGATCCCCAACCTCCCTGGCACAACCAGACCAATTATCGGCCCACAGCACGCCCAAAATTAGGGCCCACCCCTAAAATCATGGTCTATAGAACACCAATTTGGACCGAAAATGCCTCACTCTCGTTGTTTTGCCCGTTTGTCTACCCAAATGGCCAATAAAATTTAAACAAACCACACTGGGATGATCTCCAACCTCCCTGGCATGCCCCGGTCGATTTTTGTCCCACAGTACGCCCGAACCCCGGGCCCACCCACAAAATCATGGGCTATAGCACACTAATTTATCCAGAAAATGCCACGTTCATGCTATTTCGCCCATTTGTCCACCCAAATGGGCATGAAAAATTAAACGTACCATACTGTTTATCTGTTTGTCAGTTTACCTGTTTGTCTACCGAAATGGCTACAAAAATTAAAATGGACCATACTGGAATGATTCTGAACCTCCTTGGCATTCCCCGATCGATTATCAGCCCCCAGCATGTTCGGACCCCGATCCCACCCCAAAATTGGTGGGCTAAAACACGCCGATTCGGCCCGAAAATGCCTCGTACGTGTTGTTTTGCTCATTTGTTCATTTCAATGGCCACAAAAATTTAAACGGACAACACTAGGACGACCCTCAACTTCCCTGGCATACCCCGGTAGATGTTCACCCCACAGCACTCCAGGATCCCAGGCCCACCCCCAAAACGGTTGGCTATAGCTCACCGATTTGGCCATAAAATGTCTCGTTGATGTAGTTTTGTCAGTCTGTCTACCCAAATGGCCATAAAAATTTAAACAGACCACACTGAGAAGATCCCCAACCTCCTTGGCATGCCCCGATCAATTTTTGGTCCACAGCACAACCGGATCCTAGGCCCACCCCCAAAACCGTGGGCTATAGCTCACCGATTTGGCCCAAAAATTCCCCATTCTCACCGCTTCACACGTTTGTCCACCCAAATGGCCCCGAAAATTTAAACAAACCTTTCTGTGATGATCCCCAACCTCCCTGGCATGCCCCAGTTGATTTTTGGCTCACAGTACGCCCAGACCCTTCGTCCACCCTCGAAGCTGTGGGCTTTAGCACAACAATTTGGACCAAAAATGCCCCGTTCACCCGTTCTGTTTATTTGTCTTTCCAAATGGCCACGATAATTTAAATGGACCATACTGGGATGATCCCCAATCTTCCTAGCATACCCCGATCGATTTTCAACCCACAGCATTCCCGTACCAAAGACCCACCCCCAATATCGTGGTCTATAGCACACTAATTTAGATCAAAAATGCCCCATTCGCGCTATTTCGCCTATTTGTCTACCCAAATAGTCAATAAAATTTAAACAGACCATACTGTGATGATCCCCAACCTCCATGGCACATTTGAATTGATTTTTGGCCAACAGCATGCCCGAAATCCGGGCCCACCCCCTAAACCGTGGGCTATAGCACACCGATTTAGCTCGAAAATGCCCTATTCCCGCTGTTTCACCTATTTGTCCACCCAAATGTCCACGAAAAATTAAACGTACCACACTAGGAAGATCCCAACCTCCCTGACATTCCTCAGTCAATTTTTTTCCCCAAGAATGCCCGGACCTCGGGTCCACCCCTGAACCCGTGTGCTATAGCACACCAATTTATCCCAAAAATGCCCAACTCATGTCGTTTCTCCCGTTTGCAAACCCAAATGGCCACAAAAATTTAAATGGACCACACTGGGATGATTCCAAACCTCCCTGTCATGTCTCAATCAATTTTAAGCCAACAGCATACTCGAACCCTGGGCGCACCCCCAAAACTGTGGTCTATAACACACTGATTTGGCCCAAAAATGACCCGTTCGCACCATTTTGCTCGTTTGTCCACCCAAATAGCCATAAAAATTTAAACGGACCACACTGAGATGATCCCCAACCTCCATGGCATGCCCCGATCAATTTTTCGCCCACAGCACACCCAGACCCTGGGCCCACCGTCAAAACCGTGGGCTATAGATCATTGATTTGGCCTAAAAATTCCCCATTCTCACCGTTTCACATGTTTGTCTACCCAACTGGCCCCAAAAATTTAAACAAACCTCTCTGGGATGATCCCAATCCTCCCTGGCATGACTCAGTCTATTTTAGGCTCACAACACGGCCAGACCCCTGGTCCACCCCCGAAACTCTAGTCTTTAGCACACCAATTTGGCCCGAAAATACCCTATTCACCCGTTTTGTTTTTTTGTTATCCCAAATGGCCACGATAATTTAAATGGACCATACTAGGATGAACCCCAACCTCTCTGTCACACTCCGATCAATTTTCAACCCATAGTATACCCAGACCCAAGGCCCATCCCCAATACCGTGGTCTATAGCACACTGATTTAGACAAAAAATGCCCCGTTCGCGCTGTTTCACCCGTTTGTCTACCCAAATAGTAAATAAATTTAAAAAGATCATATTGGGATGATCCCCAACCTCCCTGGCATGCCCGGATTGATTTTTGGCCCACAGCACGCCCGAACTTTGGGCCCACCCTCTAAACTATGGACTATAGCACACCGATTTAGCCTGAAAATGCCCCCATCAAATGGGCATGAAAATTAAACGTACCACACGGGGATGATCCCCAACCTTCCTGGCATGCCTCAATTGATTTTTTCCCCCAGAATGACCGATCCAGAGTCCACCCCCGAACCCGTGTTCTATAGCACACCAATTTAGCCCAAAAATGCCCTGTTCGTGCTTTTGCCCCCGTTTCCCAACCCAAATGGCCACAAAAATTTAAATGGACCATACTGGGATGATCCCCAACCTCCCTGGCATACCTCGGTCAATTTTAAGCCAACAGCACGCTCGGACCTTGGGCGCACCCCCAAAACCGTGGGCTATAGCACACTGATTTGGCTCGAAAATGCCCCGTTCGCACCGTTTTGATTGTTTATCTACCCAAATGACAACAAAAATTTAAATAGACCACACTGAGATGATCCCCAGCCTCAATGGCATGCCCTAATCAATTTTTAGCCCAAAGTACACACGAACCCCAAGCCCACCCCCAAAACCATGGGCTAAAGCACACTGATTTGGCCTAAATATGCACCTTTCGCGCATTTTTGCCCGTTTGTCCACCCAAATAGCCATAAAAATTTAAAAGGACCACAATGTGATAATTCCCAACCTCTCTATCACATCTCGGTCGATTTTTGGCCCACAGCAAGTCTGGATCCCGAATCCACCCCAAAAACCCTGGATTATAGCACACCGATTTGACCCAAAAATACCCCAGTCATGCAGTTTTGCCCGTTTGTCCACCCAAATGGCCACGAGAATTTAAACGACCCATACTGAGATAATCCCCAACCTATTTGTCACTTTCTTGTCAATATTTAGTCCATATCACACCTGAAACCCAAACCCACCCCCAAAACAGTGGGCTATAGCACATCGATTAGGCCAAAAAATGCCTCGTTTGGCCTTTGCCTGTTTGTCCACCCAAATGGCCACAAAACTTTAAACGGACCATACTGGGATGATCCTCAACATTCCTTGGCATGTCCCGATCAATTTTTGGCCCACATCAAGCTCGGATCCTGGGCTCACCCTTAAAATCGTGGGCTATAGCACACCGATATGGCATAAAAATGCCCCGTTCATGCCGTTTCTCTCGTTTGTCCACCCAAATGGTTGAAAATTTAAAACGAACCATACTGGGATAATCTCCGACCCCCTTTCGACGCATTGATTTATTTTTAGCCCACAGCACGCTCGGATCCCGGGTCCACCCCCAAAACTGTGGGCTATAGCACACCGATTTGGCCTGAAAAGGCCCTATTAGCGCCATTTTGCCTATTTGTATACCCCAATAGCCACAAAAATTAAAACGGACCATAATATGACGATCCCCAACCTCCTTGGAATATTCCAGTTGATTTTCAATCCACAGCATGCTCGGATCCCAAGCCCACCCACAAATTCGTGGGCCATAACATATCGATTTCGTCTGAAAATGCCTCATTCGTGCTACTTTGCCCATTTGTTCACCTAAATGGCCACAAATATTTAAACGGGCCATAATGAGATGATCTCGAACCTCCCTGGCATGCCCCAATCAATTTTTAGCCCACAGCACGCTCAAAACCTGGGCCCACACCAAAATCGTGGGCTATAGCACATCGATTTGGCCCAAAATTGTCTTGTTTGCACCGTTTCACCAGTTTGTCAACCCAAATGGACACAAAAATTTAAACAGGCAACACTGAGATGATCCCCAACCTCCATGGCACACCCTGGTTAATTTTCGACCCACAGCACATCCGAACCACAGGCTCACCCCCAAAATCATAGGCTGTAGCACACTGATTTTGCCAGAAAATGCTCCGTTCATACCGTTTCGCCCGTTTGTCGAATGAAATAGCCACAAAAAATTAAACGGACCACACAAGGACTATCCCCAACCACCCTGGCATGCCCCAATCGATTTTTGGCCTACAACATACCCGAACCCTTAGTCAACCCCCGAAACCATGGGATATAGCACATCGATTTAGCTTGAAAATGCCACATTCACCCGTTTATGCACCCAAATGTCCACAAAAATTTGAACGTACCACACTGGGATGATCCCTAACCTCCCTGGTATGCCTCAGTTGATTTTTGATCCACAGCATGCCTTGACCCCAGGCCCACCTTTAAAACCGTGGGATACATCAAACCGATTTTGCTCGAGAATGCCCCATTCTCGCCGTTTTACCCGTTTGTCTACCCAAATGGCCACAAAAATTTAAACTGATCACACTGGGATATCCCAACCTCCCGGGCATGCCCTAGTCAATTTTTGGTCAATAGCACGCCCGGACACAGGTCCCACCCCCAAAACCATGGGCTATAGCACATCGATTTGGCCCGAAAATGCCCTATTCAACCGTTTGTACACCGAAATGGACATAAAAATTCAAACGGACAATACTGGAATGATCCAAACCTTCCTGGAACACCCCGAACAATTTTTGGACCACAACCGTGGGCTATAGCACACCGATTTGGCCCAAAAATGCCCCATTCGAGCTGATTTGCTCGTTTGTCCACCCAAATGGCAACAAAAATTTAAACGGACAACACTGGAATGATCTCCAACCTCCCTGGTAGGCCCCAATCAATTATCGGCCCATAGAACCCACAGACACCGAGCCCACCCCAAAACCGTGAGCTATAGCACACCGATTTGGTCCTAAAATGGCCTATTCAACCGTTTGTACACCCAAATGGCCACGAACATTAAAACGGACTACACTGGGATAATCTCCAACTCTTTGGAAGGCCTCGGTCGATTTTTGGCCCATAGCACGCCCTGTCCCACCCCAAAAACCGTGGGCTATAGCACACCGATTTGGCCAAAAAATGACCTGTTCACACCATTTTGCCCATTTGTCCACCCAAATGGCTACGAAAAATTAAACAGACCTTCTTGGGGTGATCCCCAACCTACCTGGCATGACCTAGTCAATTTTTTGCTAACCGTACGCCCGGACCCTGGGCCCAACCCCAAAACCGTGGGTTTTAGCACACCAATTTATCCCAAAAATGACCTGTTCGCCCGTTTTGTTCATTTCTCCTCCCAAATGGCCATGATAATTTAAAAGGAAAACACTGGGATGATCCCCAACCTCCCGAGTATACACCAATCAATTTTTGGCCCACAGCACATCTGTACCGAGGGCTCACCCCCAAAACCATGGTATATAGCACACCGATTTGGACCAAAAATGCCCCATTCGCGCCGTTTCGCCCGTTTGTCAACCCAAATGGCCACGAAAATTTAAAATGACCACATTGGGAGATAATCATCCTCCTTGGCATGCCCCGATCGATTTTTTCCCCACCGCACACCCGAACCCTGGGCACACCCCCAAAACTGTGGGCTATAGCACACCGATTTATCCCGAAAATACCCCGTTCGTGTTGTTTCACCCATTTGTCTACCCAAATGGCCACGAAAAATTAAAAGTACCACACTGGAAAGATCCCCGACCTCCCTGGCATGACTCAGTCAATTTTTTGCCCCCAAAACTCCTAGACCTTGGGTCCACCCCTGAATTCATGTGCTATAGCACACCAATTTAGCCCAAAAATGTTCAGTTCATGCTGTTTCTCTCGTTTGCCAACCCAAATGGCCACAAAAATTTAAATGGACCACGCTGGGATGATCCCCAACCTCCCTGACATGCCTCGATTGATTTTAAGCCAACAGCATGCCCGGACCCTGGGCGCACCCCCAAAACCGTGGGCTATAGCAAACTGATTTGGCCCAAAAATGACCCTTTCGCACCGTTTTGCTTGTTTGTCCACCCAAATGGCCACAAAAATTTAAATGGACCACACTGAGATGATCCCCAACCTCCATGGCATGCCCCGATCAATTTTTGGCCCACATAACACCCGGACCCTGGGCCCACCCATAAAACTATGGGCTATAGCTCATTGATTTGGCCCAAAAATTCCCCATTCTCACCGTTTCACATATTTGTCCACCCAAATGGCCCCAAAAATTTAAACGAATCTTCTGAGATGATCCCCAACCTCCCTGGTATGCCCCAGTTGAGTTTTGGCTCACAGCACGCCCAGAACCATGGTCCACCCCCAAAACTGTGGGCTTTAGCACACCAATTTGGCCCGAAAATGCCTTGTTCACTCGTTTTGTTTGTTTGTCATCGAAAATGGCCACGATAATTTAAATGGACCATACTAGGAAGATCCCCAACCTCCCTGGCACACCCCGATCAATTTTCAACCCACAGCATACACGGACCCAAGGCCCACCCCCAATACCATGGTCTATAGCACATCGATTTAAACCAAAAATGCTCCGTTCGCGCCGTTTCACCCATTTGTCCACCCAAATAGTAAATAAAATTTAAACAGACCATAATGGGATAATCCCCAACCTCCATGGCATGCCCGTATTGATTCTTGGCCCACAGCATGCCCGAACTCCAGGCCCACCGCTACACTGTGGGCTATAGCACACCGATTTAGCCCGAAAATACCCCATCAAATGGGCACAAAAAATTAAATGTACCACACTGGGACGATCCCAACATCTATGGTATGCCTCAATTGATTTTTTCCCCCAGAACGCCCGGACGTCGGGTCCATCCCCGAACCCGTGTGCTATAGCACACCAATTTAGCCTAAAAATACCCTGTTCGTGCTGTTTCTCCCATTTACCAACTCAAATGGCCACAAAAATTTAAATGGACCACACTGGGATGATCCCCAACCTCCTTGGCATGCCTCAATCGATTTTAAGACAACAAAACGCTCGGACCCTCCCCGCACCCCCAAAATCGTGGGCTATAGCATACTGATTTGGCCCAAAAATTCCTCATTCGCACCGTTTTGCTCGTTTATCCACCCAAATGGCCACAAAAATTTAAGTGGACCATACTGAGATGATCCTCAGCCTCTATGGCACGCCTCGATCAATTTTTAGCCCAAAGCACACATGAACCCCAGGCTCACCCCCAAAACCATGGGCTATATCACACTGATTTGCCCTAAATATGCACCGTTCGCGCATTTTCGCCCGTTTATCCACCCAAATTGCCACAAAATTTTAAAACGACTACACTGTGATAATTTGCAATCTCTCTATAACATCCCGATTGATTTTATGGCCCACAGCAAGTCTAGATCCCAAATCCACCCCCAAAACCCTGGATTATAGCACATCGATTCGACCTAAAAATGCCCCGTTCGTGCCGTTTTGCCCGTTTGTCCACCCAAATGGCCACGACAATTTAAACGAACCATACTGAGATAATACCCAACCTCTATGTAACGTTCCAGAAAATTTTTGATCCATAGCACACCCGAAACCCGGACCCACCCCCAAAACAGTGGGCTATAGCACATCGATTAGGCCAAAAATGGCCTCGTTTGTGCCGTTTCGCCTGTTTGTCCACCCAAATGGCCACAAAACTTTAAACAGACCATACTGAGATAATACTCAACATTCCTTGGCATGTCCCAGTCGATTTTTGGCCCACAGCACGCCCGGACCCTAGGCTCATCCCTTAAATCTTGGGCCATAGCACACTGATATGGCATAAAAATGCCCCGTTCTTGCTGTTTCGCTCGTTTGTCCACCCAACTAGCTGCAAAATTAAAACAAACCATACTGGGATAATCTCCAACCCCCTTATATGCCTCGGTCTATTTTTAGCCCACAGCACGCTCGGACCCCGGGTCCACCCCCAAAACTATGGGCTATAGCACACCAATTTGGCCTGAAAAGGCCCTGTTCGCGCCATTTTGCCTATTTGTATACCCAAATAGCCACAAAAATTAAAACGGACCATACTGGGACGCTCCCAAACCTCCTTGGCATACTCCAATTGATTTTCGATCCACAGCATGCTCGGATCCGAAGCCCACCCACAAAACCGTGGGCTATAACACATTGATTTGGTCTAAAAATACCTCATTCACGCTACTTTGCCCGTTTGTCCACCTAAATGGCCACAAAAATTTAAAAGGACCACAATAGGATGATCCCCAACCTCCCTGGCACACCCCGTTCAATTTTTAGCCCATAGCATACTCAAAAGCTGGGCCCACCCAAAAATCGTGGGCTATACCACATCAATTTGGCCCAAAATTGTCTTGTTCGCACCGTTACGCCAGTTTGTCAACCCAAATGGCCACAAAAATTTAAAAAGACCCCACTGAGATGATTCTCAACCTCCCCGGCATGCCCTGGTCAATTTTCAGCCCACAGCACACCTGGACCACAGGCCCACCCCCAAAACCATGGGCTATAGCACACTGATTTTGCCAGAAAATGCTCCATTCGCACGATTTTGCTTGTTTGTCGAATGAAATAGCCACAAAAAATTAAACGGACCACACTGGGACTTCCCCAACCACCCTGGCATGCCCCAGTCAATATTTGGCCTATAGCATACCCGAACCCTTAGTCAACCCCCGAAACCGTGGGATATAGCACACCGATTTGGCACGAGAATGCCCCATTCACCCGTTTGTGCACCCAAATGTCCACAAAAATTTAAATGGACTACACTGGGATGATCCCCAACCTCCCTGGCATGCCCTGGTTGATTTTCGATCCACAGCACGCCTTCATCCCAGGCCCACCTTCATAACCGTGGGCTATAGCACACCGAATTAGCTTGAATATGCCCCATTCTCGCCGTTTTACCCATTTTTTCCACCCAAATGGCCATGAAAATTTAAACGGACGATACTGGGATGATCCCCAACCTCCCTGGCATGCCCAAGTCAATTTTTGTCCAACATCACGCCTGGACACAGGTCCCACACCCAAAACCATGGGCTATAGCACACCGATTTGGCCCGAAAACTCCTTGTTCAACCGTTTGTACACCCAAATGGCCATAAAAATTCAAATGGACAATACTGGGATGATCCAAACCTTCCTGGTACACTCCAATCAATTTTTGGGCCACAACACGCCTTGACCCCGAGCCCACTTCCAAAATCGTGGGCTATAGCACACCAATTTGGCCCAAAAATGCCCCATTAAAGCTATTTTGCTTGTTTGTCCACCCAAATGGCAACAAAAATTTAAACGGACAACACTGGAATGACCTCCAACATCCCTGGCACACCTCAATAAATTGTCGGCCCATAGCACCCACAGACACCGAACCCACCCCAAAATCGTGAGCTATAGCACACCAACTTGGTCCTAAAATGGCCAGTTCAACCGTTTGTACACCTAAATAGCCACGAACATTAAAACGGACTACACTGGGATGATCCCCAACTACTTGGAAAGCCCCAGTCGATTTTTTTTCCCATAGCACGCCCTGGCCTACCCTAAAAACCATGGGCTATAGCATACCGATTTAGCTCGAAAATGACCCGTTCGCACCGTTTTGCCCATTTGTCCAGCCAAATGGCTATGAAAATTTAAAAAAACCTTCCTGGGATGATCCCCAACCTCCCTGGCATGCCCTAGTTAAGTTTTTACTAACAGCATGCCCGGACCCTGGGCCCAACCCCGAAACCGTGGGTTTTTAGCATACCAATTTATCCCGAAAATGACCCGTTCACCCGTTTTGTTCATTTGTCCTCCCAAATGACCATGATAATTTAAACGAACAATACTTGAATGATACCCAACCTCCCTGTCATACCCTGATCGATATTTGGCCCATAACACATCTGGACCGAGGGCTCATAACACATCTATACCACACCGATTTGGATCAAAAATGCCCTATTCGCGCCGTTTTGCCTGTTTGTCAACCCAAATGGCCACAAAAATTTAAATGGACCACATTGGGAGATATCCATCCTCCCCGGCATGCCTCGACTGATTTTTTCCCCATAGCACGCCCAAACCCCAGGCCCAACCCCAAAACCGTGGTCCATAGCACACAATTTAGCCCAAACATGCACTGTTTCCGTCGTTTCAACCATTTGTCCACCCAAATGGTTACGAAAAATTAAAGTTACCATACTGGGATGATCCCAACCTCCCTGTCATGACTCAGTCAATTTTTGGCCTACAACATGCCCGAATACCGGGTCTACCCCCAAACTCGTGTGTTATAGCACACCGATTTAGCCCAAGAACGCCCTGTTTGCGTTGTGTCCCCCATTTGCCAACCCAAATAAACACAAAAATTTAAATGGACTATACTGGGATGATCCCCAACCTCTCAGGCATACATCGGTTAATTTTCAGCCGACAACATGCCTGGACCCTGGGCCCACCCCCAAAACCACTGGCTATAGCACATCGATTTATCTTGAAAATGCCTCGTCCACACTGTTTTACCCATTTGTCCACACAAATGGCCATAAAAAATTTAAACGGAACACACTGAGATGATCCCCAACCTCCCTGGCATGCCCCAATCAAATTTTCTCCCATAGAACGCCCAGACCCTAGGCCCACCCCCTAAACCATGGGCTATAGCACACCGATTTGACCCAAAATGCCCTATTTGCCATTTTGTCAGTTTTTCTACCCAAATGGCCATGAAAATTTAAATGAATTATACTGAGATGATCCCCAATATTCCTGACATGCCCCGATCAATTTTTGTCCACCAGAAATCCTGAACCCCAGGTCTGCCCCTAAATCCATGGGCTATGACACACCGATTTGTCCTGAAAAGGCCCCATTCGCGCTGTTTTGCCCGTTTGTCCACCTAAACGGCCTTGAAAATTTAAAAGAACTATACTTGGATGATTCCCAACATCTCTCTCATGCCCCGAACAATTTTTAACCCACATCTCGCTGAACCCCAGACCTAACTCTGAAACCGTAGGCTATAGCACACCGATTTGGCCTAAAAATACCCCAATCGTGCCGTTTTGCCTGTTTATCCACCCAAATGGACACAAAAATTAAAACGGACCACAATGAGAGGATACCCAACCTCCCTGGCATGCCCAGATCAACCTTTAGCCTACAGTACACCCGGACCCCGAGCCCACCCTCAAAACTGTGGCCGAACACAAATTTAGACCGAAAATGCCCCGTTCACCCATTATTCCTCCCAAATGGCCACAAAAATTTAAACAGACCATACTAGGATGATCTCCAACCTCCCTGTCATGCCCCGATCAATTTTCATCCCACAGCACGCCCGAACCCTAGGCCCACCCCCAAAACCGTGGGCTATAGCACACCGATTTTGCCTGAATATGCCCTGTTCGCACTATTTCTCCGTTTGACCACCCAAATGGCCATGAAAATTTAAATGGACCACATTGGGATGACACCAAACCTCCCTGTCATGCCCTGGTCAACTTTTAGCCCATAGCACGTGATGATAGGCGAAATTACGCGCCTATATCAATATATTTTGCCCATATTTTAACCAAGTTTTGAGAACAAATTATATATTTCATGCACTTTTAGTCCTTTTTCCTATAAATGAGCTAACGAACATGATTAGAAAAGTTTCAGGTATAAATGATGCAAAATACAGCATTTTATGGCTTACTTGACGCAAAAGAAAGCTCATGAACGAAGGAGAAGGAAGTGGGACGCCTAAGGACCAAAACTGCTGCATGGAAAATCTATCCCGGGCTAAAACAGCAATTCTGAAGACTTTGGGGACTTACAGACACAAAGATGGATTTAGACAATGATACATTAACCTAGTACAATTGGGTTATGTATTTCATTATTTTATTTGGATTATGATAATATTACCTTAACCTAGTACATTTGGGTTAAGTATTTTATTAGCCTATTAGGACTTGGTTATTTATTTCATTAGCATAGTAGGAGTAGGATAGGAGTATTATAAATACCCTATCATGCTAGAGATTTTAAGTAAGTCCTCCCTTAGTGGAGAGAATTCATCCCTCACCACAATACATTCTTCCTTCCCTCTCTTCTTCCACCACAACAATTCTACAACTCTTCTAATCTTCCCATTAATTCTATTTTTCTTCTTCTATTCATCTATTCAATTCTTAATTTCCGCAACAAAAGAAACGTTACTTTGCTAAGGAATTCACGCCTAACGCCTATCACTTGATCTACACGCCATTACTCAATATTGTGATATAATAACAATGTCAATCGTGATCTCCTTCGCATTCATGGGTAACTAAACCTCTCTGTTGGGGTTATGGAAGCCGAATGAGATACTATCTATTGCTGTGAGTTTGTGAGTTCATGACACGTATATTGCTTATATCATTATTCTCTTCATCTTAATCCACATTTTTTGTGGTTGCAAACGCAAGAATACGCCAGTGTAACATTTAACTTGTTCGAGAGAAAGGTTATTTGTCTGGAAAAGAGATAATGTCAAGGTAGTAGGACACCCTTTCCTATTAAAAAGCTAGTGTCGTGACTGGACTAACCTCTTGGAGAATTCGTACCGTTAGACACACTTTAAGCTCGAGAGAGTTAAAGTGAAATAGTCCTTGTTTAGGTCGAGAGACGCTTGGATTTACCATAGAATACAATTCTCTATAAGCACATGCATGTCACAATTCTACACACTCATAGCCAATAGAGACGTATACCTTAGAAGGTGGACATAACCCCAACGCTTCAATTCTCATTGTTTACAACTCACGTAACAATCTCTTTCTCTTTACTTTATTATTTTCAGCTTTTGTTTACATTACTTGCACAACAAGAATTCCCCCTTCTTACGAGACTTGCACCAAAAGTTTAGTAATTTTACTTACTTGTTGGCCAAGCTATTCCCGGTGGGATCGACACCCAACCCAGGTTGGGTTCTATATTTGCTAACGACCGCTTTACACTCCTACGAGAGCTGTAGATTGAGCGTTATCAAAAATTGGCGCCGTTGCCGGGGAATACGAGTGTCAATCAAGTTCGTGATAATTACTAGACCCTTTGGTCAAAGATTCTCGTACTTTTACTTTTAGTTTTTGTTTTTGTTTCTTGCAGGTTTTACTTTAGTGCATGCCCCATACTAGAAGTTCTGGTCAACCGTTATTACCAATCAATCCTGAACCACAACGAATTAGAAGAATGGAAGCACAAGCTGAAATCGACAGGATGGCTGCTCAACACGAGCAAGCAAGATTAGCTGCTCTTGTCGCTGCTCAAGTCCAACAACAAAACATTGATAATCCTGGGTGAGCCACAAATCCTGACGATGAGGATTTAGGTGACGATGAGTTGATAAACCCAAGGCATGTTGCTGAAACTACAACACCTGCCAACAGAAGAGGTCGACAAGCGCGGTATAGGTATGATCGCCAACCCATGCAGCCAGCTTTCGACGATGATGATGATGATCTTGATGGTGCCGGAGCCACTGGAGCAATAATTCCACCACCATTAGCGCCCGGAGCCAAGTTCAACATCACAAGCACCATGATTAAGTTATTGCAACTCAAGGGATTATTTGGTGGACTAGCAGGCGATGATCCGAATATGCATCTCATCAACTTTATTTCTACATGCAAGTCCTTTGACAATCCTGGTGTTGGTCAGAATGCTATTCGATTACGTCTATTTCTATTGTTTCTGTCTAGGGAGGCAACACTATGGTTGAATGGGCTGACTCCTGATTCAATTACAAATTGGAGGCAATTGAGAGACGCTTTCCTAGAAAGATTCTTTCCGCTATCCAAAAGGGCTCAATTGAGAGATAAAATTAGCAACTTTCGTCAGCTTCCCTCTGAAGCTCTTCATGAAACATGGGAGAGGCTCAAGACAAAGCTAGCGAGATGCCCAAACCATCACATGACTAATGTTCACCTCATGGAGATATTGTATAGAGCCTTGAATTCAATAACTAAACCAGTGGTGGACAACACAGCTGGAGGTTCTTTCATGGACCTCACCTTTGGTCAAGCAAGCAATATGCTAGATCGTATGACGAAACAAAGTAGAGCTTGGCATACCAGGGATTCTGAGGTAGCAAGCCCCACTTTATCTATTGGCATGACTATAGACCAACGAAGAAGAGAAGAAGAACGTGATCAATATATGGCGCACATGAAAACCCAAATGTATCTTCTTACAAAGCATCTATTAGGGAAGACTGAAAAAGTGAAAGCGATTGCGTCAAAAGGAAGAGACGAACCTAATTCGGAAGAGGAGGCCAACTACTTGAACAATCAGGGGGGTTTCCGAGGGAATACCCAAGGAAACCAAGGTCGGAACTATTATGATAAATCTGGAAAGAAAGACCAAGGTAGTTGGAAGAACAAGAATGAAAAGAGTGGTTTGTACGTTCCCCCTGGCAGACGTGATACCACCATATCTAATTCTGGAAGTATGGAAGACATGATGGCTAAATTATTGAAAAGAGTGGAAGCAATGAGCGCGGGAGTTACGGAGGTAATTAATGATTTGTCCGCCATGAAACAATTAGTAGATTCACATTCCACTTCAATTAGACAACTAGAGCAGCAATTCAGTCAACTTTCAGCAACACTCAACCAAAGAAAGGCCGGCACTTTACCTAGCGATAATCTGCAAAACCCAAGGAATGATGGGTCATGCATGGCCATCACTACCAGAAGTGGTAAGGTGCTAGAAACTTTAGAAAAAGGCAAGCAAGTGATTGACGAAGTTGCGGACATGGATGACAATGCAAAAGGAGAAGATGCCGCAGCTACTACTCCTGACGTCAACAACGCCACATCCAGCACTATACAGCCTGAAAAATTGGGAAAAAGGAAGCAAGAGGAGAAGAAAACCATGGAGAGAACACTTCTATACCCACCACCACCTTTTCCCCAAAGATTGAAGAAGGTGGCAGATGACACTAAGTTCAGCAAATTTATGACTATGCTTAAGCAGCTGACCATTAATGTTCCATTGGTGGAGGCACTTAAACAAATGCCTGGATATGCGAAGTTTATGAAGGACCTATTGACAAAGAAGTGGGCAGCAAGTTATGAGTTGGCGGATAATGTTCATCATTGTAGTGCAATCGCTACAAGGTCGTTAGTTCAAAAGAAGGCAGATCCTGGAGCTTTCACTATTCCTTGCACAATTGGATCATTGGATTTTGCCAAGGCATTGTGCGATCTAGGTTCTAGCATCAATTTGATGCCACTATCCATCTACAAGAAGTTGGGGCTAGGCGATCCGACACCAACCAATATGAGGCTCGTGATGGCTGATAGGTCGATAAAACTACCTGTGGGTATCTTGAATGATGTGTTGGTGAAAGTTTCTTCATTCATCTTTCCTGTAGACTTCGTTATTCTGGATTGTAAGGAGGATTCTGAAGTTCCCATCATCTTGGGACGTCCCTTCCTTGCAACTGGAAGTGTGCTTATTGACATGAAAGATAATGAGCTTTTGTTTCGAATTAATGACGAAGTGGTACGGTTTGATATATGCAAAACAATAAAGCAGCCCAGCGATATGAATGAGTTATCTGTAGCTGATGTTCATCATGAGGATACAAAAGCATTATCTATAGAGAAACAGCCTACTGTTGAGCCATTGTCTGTTGTGCCACTAAAAGTTGAGCATGAAGATAATGAAGGTTATGAAGAACTTATGAGTGCTCTAACAGAAATAGAGCCTTATACTCCTAAGCAACTAGATTGTGATCTCAAGAATCAACCAAAAGCGAAGACTCCCTTTGACGAGCCACCAATGCTAGAATCGCAAGAGCTTCCCGATTATCTAAGGTATGTGTTCTTGGAAAGTAGAAATATACTTCCGGAGAGTACAGATGATTTTAAGTGAACAGCACGTAGAAGCTCTCATCTCTTCTTTGAAGATATACAAGAGAGCTATGGGTTGGACTATTGATGATATAATTGGAGATTCTCCAAGAAAATGTAAGAGCCATCTTGAAGAAGATCGCATGCCCACAGGTAAGCCTCATTGTCATCTAAATCCTTTCAGAAAACGATCCATCACTTACCTCGACGAAGTCTAAGTACTCGAGGTAACTATGTCGAGCCACGACAATAAATAAGGTGCTATATGGGAGGCAACCCATCGTTTTATTGTTTTATCATTTTATCGTTTTATCGTTTCATCGTTTTTCTTTCATGTACTTGATAAATGAAAATCCAAAAATAAGAGTCGTGCCACGACCAAAACTAAGGCACTTGGTGGGAGGCAACCCATCTTACTAATCGTTTTCATTTGTTTTGAGCAAAAATAGGTGCAAGAAGTATTCAACGAGGAGATTGATTTCAATAGACGATTTGGACGCATTGTATGGTAAAGTTGGTAAGTTAGGAATGGTGATGCATAAGGCTATGGATTGAGCATTTCTCACGCCAAAATAGGCATCGAGAAAGGCTAGGCCTTGGTAAAACTAGGCCACGAACGATGCACAACCTATCCTATAGCCTAAGGTCTCGGAATCTAGTGTGCTATACACTATGCGCCACCTATTCCTAGGTATGCTTTTGACTATGCGTCGCCTATGCTATGGCATTTGGTCTCAGTATCTCATATGTCATAGACTATGCGGCGCATATGTCTACAAATGCCATAGACTATGCGGCGCATATGTCCCATTATGCTATAGACAATGCGCCGCATATGTCATTGATATGCCGAGCATTATGCGCCGCATATGTGGTATTTTTGTCTCCAAAACCGATTGTAAATGGGTTAAAACCTGACCCATTCTCTTTCTATATAAAGGGGACTTAGTTTTACAACACAACCACACTAAAAATTGACCTAAGGGCGCCGCATATACATCCAAATCCTCTCAAAATCTTCTTCTTTTGCTCTTCCAATTCACAAAACCATCTCCACAAGCTTCAAGCAAATAAGTACTCTCTTATTCTTCATTTATTTCTCGTAAGTACTACGTTGCTATGTCTATTATGAATTGCTAAATCGTATAAGATTGTTGGTGATGTTCATGTGTTTGGATTGTTGATACAAAATCATGTGAGTGAACATATACGTAGGAAAACCTTGACTTGTTTCCGACTTGAAATTGGTTTTAATAGCATTGTTATACTATTTGCGGAATTACTATGGCTATGACTAGTGCTTAAGATTGTTGTTTGGATACTTACATGTTAGACTATCCCGACCATCGGGATAAGACTTATAGTGCCTACCGACATAAGAGGTTGTGATTGCTGTAAGAATAACTATTCCATGTGGTAACCCCTATGTAGTAGTGTTGCTATATCTACCATGAAAGTAGTCCAATGGCTGCAAGTAAGTGATGCATTGCTGATTTTCTTGTCGGAATAAAATCCTAAAATGTATGTCGACGAAATCTGAGTAATCGACCACTTTCGCTTCACTGATTTGTGTTAACAAAACTAAGTATGGGGTGGTACCCCTACTGCTTATGTATAGATTTTATCCATTGAGATTGTGCTACCATTAACACTATTTCAAGTCTCAGGTACAATGGCACCTAAAGAGAGACAAGGCAAGGAGAAGGCTACCACTTCCCAAAAGGGCAAGAAAAGAGGCCGCAAGGAGCAAGGAGAACCCCCCCCCACTGCAAACACCTTGACTCACGCTTGGAATTACGTGGGATACTTATGAGGAACTTCTAAGGATGACGACTCTGATGATGATTCCAATGCAAGGGGTATGACCCCAGACATAGAGGATAAGTCCGACCAACCAGGTTCCTCGTATTTATTTTCCACTGAGGACAGTGTCCCGACTAAGTGTGGGGTGGTGGTATTGCATGCTATACTTCTCTATTCGCATCTATGTTTGTTTGGTTTTGTTTCATTTTTGTTTCGTTTTGTTTTTTTAGTAGTTAAAATTTTTTTTAGCTTCGCATGAAATTATTTTGATAGGCAGCATGAGATTATAACAAGAGTATGTGCTACAATTGTGACTATTGAGATGTTTAGGCTCCAGTTGTGACTCATTATGTGATATTGTGTGGTTCAATTCCTTCACTTGTTGGGTCAAAAGTCTATATTACCTCTATTAAAGTCGACCATGTGCCTTGTGTGTGTGAGATTAATAGTATCTTCTATGTTTGTGGCGATGCTAGAACTTTCCTGGTATGTATGCAAAGCGAAAATAAGGAGTGTAAGTTAGGATATGATTTAGGTATTTCTTTGGCAACCTATATTTGTTTACCTTCAGTTTTACCTACCCATGGACATCATCCCTAGTTAAACCCTTTTGAGCCTTTAGCCTATTTCTTTGACAACCTTGTATGTAAGCCTAATCCATTTTTTTTCAAGACCGTAATTTGATCCAAATTCCTAAGTGCTTTAAATTAAAAAAGTCATGTGACAACATAAGAGGAAATTGGGTAAGTATGATGCTTTAAATTGTAAATGGTGCTTGAATGTGTTATGGAAAAGAAAGTGCTATCGTAAGAGGTATGTTGTGAAAAGAAAAAGGAAAAGAAAGCTGAAAAGTGAGTTGTTCTTAAAATTGAAAAACAAAAGAGGAGAACAAGGGTGGTAGAATAAAAGAAAGAAGAAAGGTTGAAAGAAAAAAGTGTCAATGATACAATGTGATGTATTAAAGCGCTTAGGAGCTTAGTCACTATTCCTGGCCAAAATAGTCCTACCCGTCCCTTAGCCTACATTACAACCATCAAAAGACCTACTTGATCCTAATCTTAACATTCTGACATTTAGTGGAGTACTACACTAAGGGCAAGCCTATGGTCATCAGTTGCTACATATGAATTCTTTATGAGAGCGAGAGCAAGGATATTGTTGATACCCATGTTTGAAAAATATGCTACATTTGTGAGTGATTATGGGTACTATATGGTGAGACACACATGGTTGATGAGTTTTGGATAGTTGTATATGATTCTATGCACTTTAACGTTTGCATGCGAGTTGATCACCATCACGAGTCTATACTTGAGGATAAATTGTTTCTACTTATAATCGGAAAGCTACTCTTTGTTGATAATTGTTGTGCTTGTCTTGATAAATGTTTTGTGTTGTTGTTGTAAAAACCCTAAGTTGATGTTTAGAAGGACATGATATGTTGTTCGAGGACGAACAAAGCTGCAAGTGTGAGGTGTTGATGATAGGCGAAATTACGCGCCTATATCAATATATTTTGCCCATATTTTAGCCGAGTTTTGAGAACAAATTATATATTTCATGCACTTTTAGTCCTTTTTCCTATAAATGAGCTAACGAACATGATTAGAAAAGTTTCAGGTATAAATGATGCAAAAAACAGAATTTTATGGCTTACTTGACGCAAAAGAAAGCTCACGAACGAAGGAGAAGGAAGTGGGACGCCTAAGGACCAAAACTGCTGCATGGAAAATCTGTCCGGGGCTAAAACAACAATTCTGAAGACTTTGGGGACTTACAGACACAAAGCTGGATTTAGACAATGATACATTAACCTAGTACAATTGGGTTATGTATTTCATTATTTTATTTGGATTATGATAATATTACCTTAACCTAGTACATTTGGGTTAAGTATTTCATTAGCCTATTAGGACTTGGTTATTTATTTCATTAGCATAGTAGGAGTAGGATAGGAGTATTATAAATACCCTATCATGCTAGAGATTTTAAGTAAGTCCTCCCTTAGTGGAGAGAATTCATCCTTCACCACAATACATTCTTCCATCCCTCTCTTCTTCCACCACAACAATTCTACAACTCTTCTAATCTTCCTATTAATTCTATTTTTCTTCTTCTATTCATCTATTCAATTCTTAATTTCCGCAACAAGAGAAACGTTACTTTACTAAGGAATTCACGCCTAACGCCTATCACTTGATCTACACGCCATTACTCAATATTGTGATATAATAACAATGTCAATCGTGATCTCCTTCACATTCATGGGTAACTAAACCTCTCTGTTGGGGTTATGGAAGCCGAATGAGATACTATCTATTGCTGTGAGTTTGTGAGTTCATGACACGTATATTGCTTATATCATTATTCTCTTCATCTTAATCCACATTCTTTGCGGTTGAAAATGCAAGAATACGCCAGTCTAACATTTAACTTGTTCGAGAGAAAGGTTATTTGTCTGGAAAAGAGATAATGTCAAGGTAGTAGGACACCCTTTCCTATTAAAAAGCTAGTGTCGTAACTGGACTAACCTCTTGGAGAATTCATACCGTTAGACACACTTTAAGCTCGAGAGAGTTAAAGTGAAATAGTCCTTGTTTAGGTCGAGAGACGCTTGGATTTACCATAGAATACAATTCTCTATAAGCACATGCATGTCACAATTCTACACACTCATAGCCAATAGAGACGTATACCTCAGAAGGTGGACATAACCCCAACGCTTCAATTTTCATTGTTTACAACTCACGTAACAATCTCTCTCTCTTTACTTTATTATTTTCAGCTTTTTTTTACATTACTTGCACAACAAGAATTCCCCCTTCTTACGAGACTTGCACCAAAAGTTTAGTAATTTTACTTACTTGTTGGCCAAGCTATTCCCTGTGGGATCGACACCCAACCCAGGTTGGGTTCTATATTTGCCAATGACCGCTTTACACTCCTACGAGAGCTGTAGATTGAGCGTTATCAGCACGCCCAAACACTTGGCCCACCACCAAAACTGTTGGCTGTAGCATACCGATTCAGTCCAAAAATGCCCCGTTCAACCGTCTGTCAACCCAAATGGCCACAAACATTTAAACGGACTAAACTAGGATGATCCCAAACTTCGCTGTCATACCCCGGTCGATTTTTCCCCTACAACACGCTCATACGCCGAACCCACCCCCAAAACTGTGGCCTATAGCACACCGACTTAGCTCGAAAAATGACCCGTTGGCATCGATTTACCCATTTGTTCACCCAAATGGCCACAAAAATCTAAACGGACCATACTAGGATGATCCCCAACCTTCCTGGCATGCCCCAGTCGATTTTCATCCCACGGC